>SSNS01000118.1:126597-387671 GCA_006937985.1 Aphyosemion australe
GCAAACGCGTAACTCAGAGCTCGTATGTCCCTAAATAGCTACCGTATTTCAAGATGGAGGATGACCATGGAGCGTCGACCACAATTTATGTATTAAAAATGTAAAATTTGAAGCTGAGAGGAATATTTAGAATTGATGTTGGTGAGAAATATTAATGAAAAAGGACAAGTTTGTGCACTGGATACACAGAATTTGGTAGTAAACAGGTAAAAATATTACACATTGTGGCTTTAAAATTTTAACTTTCAGATTTTCACAGTGATTTAGCTTTTCAACTGTTATAGTGATCATGGGAAATTTTAACACAATAATCCATAAAACCAGTGATTGTGTCATTTCTTGTGTCTGGTTTACAAAATCCATTTGATACTAAAAAGTTTGAAAATAATTTAAAGATATTTTTGAAATTTGACATCTGGCTGTAAATTACAAAAATGTTTGTCCCAATATGTATATAGTAAATGGTAAATGGCCTGTATTTGTATAGCGCCTTCTTATACCATACCATACCAATTTATTTATAAAGCACCATTTGAAAATATCATGGCAGCTAACCAAAGTGCTGTATAGAGCCACATGCTTGAACATATCAACAAAACATAATGAAAGCATGAAAATCAGGTAAAATACGTACATAAAAACATAGCATAAATAATCAAGGATAAAAATTCCTACTAAAAACTAACAGAATGAGGGAACAGGTAAAAGGTAACAGCACTATTGAAAGTAAAAAAATAATACAGCGAGTGATAAAAACCATTTGAAATGGCACCAAAAAACCAAAAAAGCTACAAGATAGTGCAAGGTGTTAAAAAATGAGCTACTGAATCACAAAACTAAACAAAGAGAAGTAAAACCTGTGCTGGATTTTCATGTAAGGTGTCACGGAGGAAAGGCAATGCTGAAAAAGTGTGTTTTAAGGGCTGACTTGAATCTGTTGACCGAGGGAGCCAAACGCACATGGAGGGGCAAAGTGTTCCAGAGTTTGGGGGCTGAGAGAAGGGACGCTCCCCCCGTAATTAGTACCAAACCTTCGGAACAACCAGCAGCAGATGATCTGCTGAACGAGTGGGACGAGCGGGAACATACGGAGCCAGTATAAGTCTGCGACACTTTGAAGTGAATCCTAAATTTGACCGGGAGCCAGTATAAGTCTGCGAGGATAGGTGTGATGTGCATGCGTCTATCGGTGTTAGTTTAAAATCTGGCTGCAGAATTTGGAACCTTCTCTGTTCAGGGCGGAAGCATTAATCCCAATCAGGACAGAATTTGTGTAATTGAGACGGGAAGTAATGAATGCGTGAATGACTGACTCAAGATGTGGGCGTTTGAGGATTAATTTAAGACGTGTGATGCGGTGGAGTTGGAAAAAGCAGGACCTAACCTTCTTAAGGTTCTACAACCCCCCAAGGTGCTTCACAACACAATCAGTCATCCACATATTAACACACTGGTGGAGATGAGCTACAATGTAGCCACAGCTGCCCTGGGGCGCACTGACAGAGGTGAGACCTGCCATACACAGGCACCACCAGTCCCTCTGACCACAACCAGGCAGGTTAAGTGTCTTGCCCAAGGACACAACAGCCACATCCTCTGGTGGGAGCTGGGATTGAACCTGCAACCTTCTGATTACTGGACAACCTGCTCTACCTCTTGAGCTACTGCTGCTGCTATTTATAAGTCCACACTGACTTGAATGGTTTTAAAACATTTCATGGTTGAGTTTGTATATTTTTGCTTTTCTCTACTTTTGAGTACCCTCTAAAGCCAGATCAATAGCCCGACCAGGAAAACCCATTAGTGCCTGTGCTGTTAGCATCCCCCAGCTGTGGCTAGAGCTGACCCAGGCTGGCCAAAGTTCAAGTTAGATGGAAGAGTTAAATCATGTTCCTGTGGGTGGTGGAATTAAAAGAGAACTACAGACTTTCTTTTCTGGAAACCTAACACAATCCCACCTAATTTTACATCTCTCAGATATCAGCTAGTGAAGAAGCTTCCATCCTCCCGTGGAGTAGATGCCTCTGGGTGACAAATGGCCCTGATACAGAAACAGGGTGAGTACAGATAGACCCGCTCTCTTTATCAAAGGCACAAAAGGGAAAGGGTTAAGAGGATAACCATGGAAACAGAGAAAAAAGCCATCCATTGCTTTGCACCATTTTCAACTGACAGCGAGTGATTTAGGATGGGTTTAGGTGGTGGGCACTTTTCAGCTCAGCACCTAAACCACAGGAAGATGCAAAATGAGCAGAGAGCAGCACAGACAAGTTGAGTTGAGATTGTGGAAGCACAGAAAAAATAAATCCATACGCATGCTTGGATGCATCTGTCTGTCCTGTCACTCTGAATTCATCATCAGTCAGAATGAAAATGTCACACCTCTCATCTGCTCTGTCTGAGCTGCAGACTTTTTAATTGCTCTGTGAGAATATGGTTGGAGTCTGCAGCAGAGGTGGGATCTGAAGGTTAGTGGGACCAGCAGAGTCAGGTGAGGAGAGATGGAGGCCAGCGAAAAGACAAGAAAGCAATAAAACTGATAAATGATGCTAAGACACACAGATACACAGACCCCCACCGCCTCCATTTTCTCCCAGCTGCTCTTCTCACAAGCACACCTCTCTGGCTCCATCTGCCCCCTAAGCACCACCTACCCCCCTCCAACACCCAGCCACCCCTCCATCTCCTCTCTGGAGGGTTGGACGATTCTTATTGAGCACTTGTCTGTTTACAGATCAGCACTTCCCATCGGGTTTCGGATCAATGGGATTATATTTCTTATAAAGCAGGATGGAGCGGAGGCAGGTGAGGCAGGAAGGGCAGCGGAGGGTTGTGGAGATGTGAGTGAAAGGCAGAGGATCAAGTCTCAGAGAGGCCCAACGGAGGCTGCAGGAGGATGCAACGAGCATGCAACAGTTTGGGAAAAAGAGAGCGGATGAAGAGAAAATTGGGGGTTGGGTAAAAGAAGGAGGAAAGCCAGTGGCAGATGGGATAGAGGATGAGGAGCTTATTGATGTCCTGTCTGCATTCTCTTCAGAGGATCAGCAGCAAACACAGGCCTTGGCGTTTATCATCTAGTCAATGCAAGGATGAGGACACTCTGTTTGGGGATATGGAAATGAACAGCAAACAGTGCAATACAGCATGTTTGCATGATGCAGGTATTTTCTCCAAAACGTCTTTGAAAGATAACATGACCACAAAGGACAAGATGTTTTTCAGGAGCAGCAAGCTGGTAGGACAGAAAAGGCACAAAGTATTTACATATGTTAAGTAGGAGAAATGCAGCGGCGTATGCTAACAATGAGGACAAAAGATTTATTTTTATTCCAGTCTGTTGATACTCAAGAGATTCAAAATAACCCCTTTGTGTTTTTCCTCCAAAGGAATTTCCACTTGGCTATAAAATCAATATCCTTTTATGGTGCTGGTGAAGTGTGTGTTTTAGTGTGATTGGTGTTTATGCGCCAACTTTAAAACACAGCGTTGCTTCTCTAATAATCATAAATCAGGCAAACGGGTTCCGCTCTGATTGAAGTAGGTTGGTATGCACCAATTCAAATGCCAAAATTTAAATGAAAAGTGCTTGTTTGAACAATGAATGATGAATATGTGAATTTTAGTTGTTTTTTTTCTTTTACGCGATCAAATGCTCAAGGTTTGAGCTTAAAGACTACACAATTGCTGTTTTGGAATAAGTCTGTGAGCTGAGAGGAAATCTGCAGAGAGGGTTCAAAGAGAGAAACAAAGAGGGAAAATCCATAATTACTCTCCCAGAATGAGCCTTCTTACCAGTTTGAGTGTTGGGGGGTTAAGTCATCTTGATGAGCATTGTCTAAACTTGACTCTGCACTATTTTCCCTTTTTTAACTTTCTTGTCTGCTAGAGGTGACACAAATGTATTCCTATTCTACACAGTGCTATTGATTTTTCTTAGGTGGGGGAATTAATCCGGGCTGAGCACAAATCATCTTTGAAGCAGGCGTTTATTCCCACTCTCACCTCCACTGCGACACCCTGGATGTGTTTTGTCGCGCGGTAATTTGAGCGGGTGGATGCGCTGGCATGCTCTGTCAACTTAAAGCCCTCGTCTTCACTCTCGCCTTCCTGAAAACACACACCGGCCCACATTAACATACACACTTGCACGTCTGCATGCACAGACACTCACAGATTAATGTCAAGGACTTTAGTGTTAGAATTCTAAAGCCTTATATGCAGATTAAAGCCACATTTCTACATATAGCCACATTGTTGGTGCTGGTTTGTCTCTTTTCTTTTTTTCCCCCACCTCCTTAAAGTGGTAGCAAATGTAATCCTCCTTAATGGATGCGTAATATTTACACTTATACCATAATCGCTTAAACATTCATTTACACGGCCATATTTGGTTGTTGGAAGCCCTGACAGCCGATTCATCAAAAAGTAAATGTGCAGAACCTCGCGCCCCCAGTAGCAATCAATCAATATGCTCCTCTCCCAGCTACCATCAGTGCAGATACGTTTCAGGCCAAAATTAATCATTGTGAAGTTTGCATAATCCCCCTCCACTTCCCCTCACCCATTACCCTTCGTTTGAGAACCTTTACCTTTGAAGACCATTTTGATGACTGAAGAGATTAATCAGAATCTCTCCTTCTCGAGGCTGATTAAATTGTAAGAGTTTATGCAGAGAATAACATGGTATAAAAAATGGATATTTATATTGTGTGATTGGAGCTAAAATGATTGCCTGGAATTTGTACATTTGAAAAACTGAGCATGCCTTTAAATCATAAAAAGCTGAGAGGTTCGCAGCCTTGATTTGTGTCATTTAATTCATCCACCTTTTTTAGATTTCATTAGAAAGTCCTCTGTGGTCATCTTGAATGTAGGCGATGACTCCAAGGGTAATATAATTAATCATAAACATTCTTTTAATAGTTGGAGCTCAAAGACAGCAACTGTTTTACAGAGTTTTAAAGTCTCTGACGTCTTTTTAACAAGCAAAAGCTGACAGCTGAACAATCTGGATGGGAAATTACCTAAATGTGATCAGCATTGTGACACGACGGGAAACTGGAAGCAGCAGAAGCAGTTTTTAAACTGATTAAAGTTTACTGTTTGCATTTTTAAAAATGAGACAGTTTTGATCCGTCCAACCATCCGTCCATTTCTCTCCAAGTTCATGCTTCAGAGTTAACTGAAAGAATTCCAGACCTTCTCCTCTCCATCCCAAGGAATTCCCAGGTTACAGATGCCCTGTGTGCTGACAGGCAAGGCAGGCAATTGCTTGGGGCCCCAGGCCACAAGAGGGCCCCAGAGGGCCAACAAACCACAGCAGTAGTGAGACAGTGGAAAAATTGTCATTCAACAGCACTGTTGGCTGTCTCAGGGCCATCTCCCTCCTGACCGATAAGCCAGAGATCAAATCCCCCACCCGGCTCTCGGATGGAGAAACGGCAGCATGTTTCCTGGTCAGCACCAGAAAGCAGGTCTCTTTTCTTGGGGTAACCTTGCAGCACCACCTGCCACAGAGGATCACTCCTGTGAGTTTGGGGTCATCTCAATTGAAAATGCCAGGAAAACCTCCAGAGCAAGGTGAGCAGGTATCCTAGTCAGATGCCTGCCCAGAACCACCTATAATCCTTTTAATGTAGAGGAGCAAAGACTAGTATAACCTCTTACCAAATGATGGTTCTCTTTATCTTATATCTAAGGCTGAGCCCAGAAACCCTACAAAGGAAATGTCATTTGTGAGGTTCAGAACATCGATGGTCCAGTAAACTGAAAGCTTTCTTTACCACAACAGAGCAATGCTCTTATTACTACAGATGCAGCCCTAATCCATCAGTCCTCATGCTCAATCCAACCATTACTCACAAAGACACAAAGATACTTGAACGCCTCCCAACCAGGTGGGAGCATTCCACTTTTTTTCAGTAAAGAAGTATGACCTCAGATCTGGAGGACTCTCTTCTCATCAGCTGTTAAACCACTTCAGTGCAAGCTGAAGATCAGGGCATAAAGATGCTAACAGAACCAGATCATCTGTGGAAAGCAGAGATGATGCCTTTCTCTTTAAAACTACACATTTTCCATGAACACCTCAAACAGGTGTTTACTTGCAGATGTGTAGTGTTGGACGTGCATTCATACATTTATCTTCCAGATTTACCAGATAATAATTACGTCATGTGTTCATTAAAATATATGTAACACTTTACAATAAGGGTCCCTTTATTAACGTTACTTAGTGCATTATTAAGGATTAATAAACTATCAAAGTACTAACAACTGCTTAAAGGTTGAATATGGAACGATTTAATAAAAAGCTATATTTTTAAAAAATAATACCTCCACGGGGCGTTTAGAGGTGTGCAGAATGAATGTACAGATTTTCCTTTAAAAGCAAGATAATAATCAAATATTTATTTGGACGGGCATGACACTGGGTTTATGTTTACATCTACCAGCCACTAGAGGGCACCGTTGCTGTAAAAGGTCTGCTCAGCAAGGCGAGGCTGGGACATTGGCTGTGTCCAAATCCAGGGGTTGCGTGCTCATGAGTTCAGATTTTAAGACCAGTGATGTCACACCGCCGCGTCGAAGACCGTCCAAATTCCAAGAATGCTCAGAATGCGGTCTTGAAATGCGTTCTTCTTTTCCCCGATTTTGAGAACAGGTGCGGTGTAGTCTCCATGGTCTCCCTCACCTCCATAAATCCCGTGATGCAGTGCGGGATTGATTTCTGTACCGGCAACAATGGCAGAAGAAACGGGAGACGCAGCAGGAGAGCAGCAGCACAACTTTAAATGACAGCTCATTAAAATCTGACTGAACAAAAAGTAAAAGCCTGAAGTGGTTGTGTTTTTATGCGTTTCCTGTTTTCATTAGGCCTGTAATGTGTTTTTTTATTCTTGTTCTTAATTACAGTTCATAAAATTGGTAAATCAAAAATCATAAAATAACCAAGGAAAAAGTTTAAAACATGTGCAAGCTCCATTTCTGCAGCTTCTTCTTAGTGCGGTAGCAGTTGCTAGGTGACAGTATGAAATCCGCTGCAGTAGGGGCGGGACTATTATTTAAGGCTAGACCGTCCACATTCACAGCTGTTAACATCCGGTCTAAGCGGTCACGGTAGAACACGTTCTCCTGAGACCAATGAGGACGGGTACTCATAAGCATGCAATCCCTGGATTTGGACACAGCCTGTGTAAAATGGTGGACTCGACAAGTCAAGCAGCTGCTTCTGAGCCCAGAAGATGGTTTAACGTTAAATACTGTTGAAAAATAAACTTATTAGTAGAAATGAGTCCTAAACCCCTGGAGGGGCCTGGACCCTAGGCTCTTGTGGATCTCTGGCGGGGTTGGGCGCACTTGGGTCGCGGGCTGCTGAGTTCCGAGCTCAGTCTACCTTCGGGTGGGTGGCTTCAGGCTGGGCTGGGGGCTTGCCGTCGTCATCTCCTGGGCCTCTGGCATGGCTGCTGGTTGGCCCCCCCGGGAGAGCCTCTGCACCCAACGGGAGGGGCGTTGGGGCTGCTCCGGTGGAAGTCTCTCTGGGGTCCCCGCGCTCTGGGAAGACCTCGGGATCTCAGGGCTTGGATCTCCTCCATCCTCCACGGGTCTTTGGGGGCAGGTCTGTGGCCTCTCACACTCACTATTGGACATTCCTCTAGAGAAACCTTACATACACAAACGCGTGTACACAACACAGGTGCTCACATGGTGCTCTCACAAGTATGGGCTTGGGTGTTTTTAACACATAACCTAAGGATGTGGTTGGCACTATATGCACTATGATTTATTACCATGTGCTTTTCAGCAAAAATTGCTACTGTTATACATCCTCATGTTGTTGGTGTAGTGATGTTTTGGTTCTGTTGTATTTTTTGTGTCCCTTTTTTTCTTCTTTTTCTCTTTCTGCAGGTCTAGAAGCAGATTATTTTGCATCCTTTATTGTTTATTTTTGTGAACTCCCCCCTTCCTTCTCTTTACCCCCTTTCTATTTCATTTCCGTGTCCGTTGAAATTTTAACCAACCGAAAACTTTTCTAATAAAGTTCTGATATCAGGCAGGGTGTTATAGCTGAATCTATAACGATCCACCTGTGAGAATAAAACTGTAAGGCTTGTTTTCGGCACTCAGACATCAATTCTGTTTGCTATACAGCCAAACAGGACATGGGGGGGGGGGGAAACAAAAGAAAAGAAATTAGTCCTTAATCTGTACGATTCATCACTGGACATGGTGCTGGCTGGTCACTTCACGTGTCAGCAGTGAACCAACACCGCAATGGCTGGAAAATATGTTCTGTTGTTGCAATACCACCTCTAAACACTAGATTTCGCCAGAGTGTCCGTGTTCCATATTCAACCTTTAACAATATTATGTAATGCATTACTAAGCAGGACCCCCCCACCCCTCGGCCCTTTGTCCTAACCTTAAGAACACTTAATAGTTAACAATAACGATAATGTTAATAAAAGGACCCTAATAGGGTATTCTACAGTTGACGTCACCACGCAAAGGCTTCTGGGAAGGGTCATACTGATAAGCTGCATTAACAATAGAAAATATACAGTTTCAGAGCATTTTGACATCGATATGAAGGCATAAAATGGAGGAAGTTGTTTTGACAAAAAAAACATACCAGAGAGCTTTTCTTGATGGCGACCCTGCTAATTATCGATCACCAGAACTGAAGCGCTAGCTCAAATGAAAGTGAAAGTAAAAACTAACCCTCGCTAGCAGCGCTGTTATTTTAAACGCCATTATTCCCATCACGGCTCCTTCTTGAGTAATATAAAAATAAGTTCATTACTCACAGTGCTCAAGTAACATTTTCTCAAGGTAGTTTTTTAACTGTCAGGTTATCATTTGTGTCCCTACTTTTTATATTCCACTCACCTCTGGTCAAAAGCCTTTTTCGTGGACGTTTGGGTGGACATGCTGTTTGGCCCAGACGTTCAGCTGGACCGCTGCCTCCTTGTTAACTCTCCTCCAGTAACACCGCTGCCTCTAACTCCCCGTTAACAACGCTGCCTCTAACTCTCCGTTAACAACGCTGCGTCCTGCATTAATTCTCCTTCGCTGCTCCTCCTGGATAACCCCACGACTGAGAGCGTCGTTACAACTGGCGGCTGGTCATTCTCGGATGTAGGACTTTCCCCTCCAGGAAGATGTAAGTAACAAATATACGTGCTTTTCTTGATCTGCTCCACACAGTTAAAATCCGCTCGTCCAACTTAAAAACTACCACTGCTTTGCTTCTTCTGTCTTTAGCTTAGCCCGTGTAGCTTTCCAGCTGTTTCACGTGGTGTCGGCCTGAAACTGGCGTCTCCGGGTCTGCAGCGTTATACTATTGACTTTACCGGCTTTGGAAAAGGGATAAAAAGTTCTCTCCAACATCCGATCTGGGTGTCTAGAGTCCGATTAGCACCTCCCCCAGCAGCAGCGTTAAGTTCCTTGCAGTTTGAAAATCTTTAGGAGACAACAAATAACTTTAGCTAGATCGGAGCGACTCAGACCCATAGGAATCCATACTAAAATGTAGATTGTTTGTATGACCGTATTTCCCAGAGTGCTTTGCGGCAATCTATTTTTAGCTACTGTAGAAAGCTCTATTGTAAAGTGTTACAAAAATCTTTTTTGGTTCTATTTTTACATGGTCCTTCTTTAGAAGCGTTTACTCTCAGATATTTTGAAACCTGTTGGGGCTTACTTATCTCACAGGTTTTTTGAGATGTTAACTCGTTACCTGGAGTGTCCTTAAAGCGTTGTATGGCCACACCATTGTGTCATATTGCTTGAGTCAAGTTAAATGAATGTGCTCCCTGCTGTGTGTGTGCCAGAAAGACATACTAGAAATAAAGTGCTAATTTTTTATCCTCTACATATTAAATTCCTTTCTTCTCAGATCGTTAATGGGAAAACAGTTTCCTAATTTAGAACTGATTAGTCTGGCAAGACTATTATTTTCAGCTATATCAAGCGAGATTATGAGTTCTAATTATGACTGAGTATGATGTGTACCTCAGATCTGAAACAAACAACCGCAGCGACGTGACCTTTCCGTTTGCACAGATTTGGAACTGTTTAAATGGATGTGCAGCATTTTATGCCACATATCTCTGCTGCATCACAAGGAGAGCACTGATGCAATGTTCCTGTTGCTTCAATTAGGAAGAGAGGCTGGAAATAAAAAAGACAGCTGGTGAGATGGGAAGAGCGAGGAAAACATTTGTTTTATATTTAAAAAGTGAACTGCCGTCGATGGCGAGTTTGAGAGGACACCAATAATGTAATTGGTCTTAAAAGCAGCAATGAGCTCTGCATGGAGACTACAGTTATCATCAGGTGTATCTGCAGAGATAAAGAGATTAAGACTGAACCAAATTGCTCTCTCAAGTGGCAGAAATGTCACTGATGTTATGCATCATTAGAGCTGCAAAGTAGCTGTGCTGGAGAGGGGAGGAGGCGATGTGAAGAGGAAGACATCAGTGGTTAACCCAAGGAGAACTGCTCTGTGTTTAGACATGTTACCAACACAACATTTTTATGTGTTAAAATTCAAAGACAGCTTAAATCCAAAGCATCTACAGGCAGCAAAAAAATACTGTTTTCATATCAGCCTCAAACCGGTCTCGCACATCTGCCAGAGCCAACGACAGCGGAGCAATTTACAATGATTTTTGTTTTCACACTTCCTAAGTGGGCAATTCTGCATCCCAGGGCTCCGTAATATTGATATCACATTTGGACTAGAAAAATGATTCTGGGAAAAGGTCACTACAAAACCAGACATCAAGCTTTGGATGATATAGATTTGGAATGTAATAATGGACATATTGTAAAGGCTGAAGGAGGTTTTTCAGTTTGTCAGAATGTATAAAAATGTTTAATTACTCTTAGCTTTAGCTGCCAGAGAGGGAAAGTGAAGTTTTGTGATCAATCTCAAATCAAAAACAAGCTGTAAGGGACCATTGGTGTTTTTGTGGTGTTGATTTTGGATATTGATTTTATTGTTTTCAACAGTTCGTATAAATAGTTTTATGAACCATTAGTTTTAACACATTGTTAACTGAATTTTAGTTGTTATTATTACAAAGAGCAGCAGCTGTCTTCTGTGCATCCTGAGGCACCTTCAGGAGGAATAGCACAATATTTTTGCTGTAAATTGAAAAAGTGGTGGGTGTAAAGATTTATAAAATACTGTGTCCATGCACCACTGTGATATTTAAAGATACAAGTTAATGTAAGATGGCAGTTATACACTTTGTGACCCGACTCAGACTAACAGTAAAACTGTTTCTTCAAAGTGGATCCAATACAAGTTGATGTAATGGCTTCTGAATTTGTAGAATGCACATGATCTATTCTGTTAACTATTTTGAAATTAATAATTCCACATATCTATGGGTGGGTCAATGGGAGACGAGGAGAAATAAAGACACTGAACTCTAACACTGAGGTACAAAGTCCCAGACTTCCCTATTTTTCTACTATTTGCAACTGCAGCTGCGATTTCCAGATGTTTTGTTACTGATCTGTTTTCGGTGTAGAAAAAGTCTATTTCCAGCTGGATATTCTAGATGTTTTTGCTGAGGCTTCATCTTTGTGCAAGGGGGAACCCCACGGACTCAGACCTGAAGCCAACCAAGAAGTGACAATAATTGCAGTTCCACCCTCATCCACTAGGGGTGGCACCAGAAGCAAGCAAATTCTCATTGACTCCTATGTAAAAATGCCAACTTCACAGCAGAAATAAACAGAAGGAAGGTTTGCAGAATTTCAGTACCGTGTCTCCATTCAGCAGTGGCAGCCCTGCGATCAGAGATCTGCAAATCTGCCACTCCAGCCTCCCAGAGGCAGCCGGGAGCAGCTGCTCCCGTCTCACAAGGCAGCTGAGCCACCCGGCTTCGCCTGGTGCCCATGCGCCTGGTTGCCTGTGGAGCTCTCTGAGGGAGACCACAGAAACACTGTAGCTCTTTGAGTTGATGCTTCACTTTTGAGTCACTCAACCATGTTTTTCTGGCTACAAGCACCCAAAAACTTCTATTAGCTTCGGGTTTGCTCAGGAGGTTGGTTCCAAGCTCCGTGTAGCTTGGGGTTAGATTGTAGCTAATCTCCCGCTGATCTCCGACCGCTGCGGAGGAGCGGCGCATGAGCTCATGTATGCGGCCCAAGTGCAGTCTGAGGCTGTGCATGTACTTTAACTGTAAATGGTTAGCTCCTAGCACCGTGTTAGCTCTGGGGGTTAAGTTAGTTCGTAACATCTGTTCAGAGTTTATGGGTGTCAATCATTTGCTACCATCCTCTCAGCTCCACTTCTTTTCCCATTTTTGGATTGTCTGGGCGTGACGAGATGTGTGACACGGCCAAGATGGCGGTGGTGGGAACCGCCTTTTTTGGCTTCATAAATGTCTTTTAGAAAGCAATGGGAGGGGTTTGTCCATCTTTTTATATGTCTATGTATTTGTGCTCATCCAAACTAATTACATGCAAAGAAATCAGGTGTTCATGGCTACAATGGCTCCATTCTGACCACACCTGATGCCCTAATAGTTATAAACCAGAATCAAACTGTATTTGCTGGATTTTTCTTACAACTGTTTTTTCTCACCTGACCACTAGGTGTCACTATGACGTTTGTGTGTTGGTACAACAAGTATATATATATATATATATATATATATATATATATATATATATGGGTCAGCTTCCAGAACAACACAGCCCTAAGTGTTACAAACATGCAGCCTAAGCTGAAAAGACAAAGGGGTAATAAAGCATTATAATAAATTAAACATATTTAATTTGGTTCGGCTCAGATTTGAATCTAATAGCAGACTTTGTTCTATAAACCTGTTCTTAAAAATGATTTACAGTCAGATAAACTCAGACATAAAGAGCTATGTCAGGAAATGTGTCTGATCCACTAAACCTGCAGTGCGAATGACACGAGGTGGATTTACTGACACTGCAGCCACTATAATTAAATATGGTTATGTACTCAGCATTCATTCATCTTTGTCATAACACTTTGAAACTCTCTGCCTCGCATTAACAGCGATTACTCATGTTCTTTTCTTTTGTCACCCTCCTAATTGCCTCTTACTAACTATATTCAGAAAGACAACTCAAGTGTGATTAAATTTAACACACCTGGCTAATAGGGAGGTAATTTGGTACGAGATGGGCTCTTAAATGGGTGATCATGCACAATGCAGGTTCACTGTTAACCCCATGTGAGTGCAGCTCAGGACAGAGCGATGTAACACTCTTGGATGCATCCTTCCTGTATGTTACATCTGCCTCAAAATACTAAAAATAAAACTAATTTGACTTATTTATGTAAAAATTGAACAGTTTGGCCTAAAGGGGGCAGCAGAAGAGAAGTCATGCTGAAGAAACCATTCCTGCAGGTGATTCTTTTCAGACTGAGTGGCTCCGTCATCCTGGCACTGAAACCTAAATTGTGAAACTTATTTTTTTTATCCTGAAACGGTGAAAAAAAAATCCTGTAAAAAGTTTTTTTGGTGTGTTCGAGTAATTTGATTTCTGATTTATTCATGTTATTACCATGAGATTCACTGAAGGACATGTTGTGTGGGGGTAACGTTTGTCAGAGACCTTTTCCCACTGCCTAAATATCAGCAGACAAATTCTGTGGTGTGAATGGTTTTCTTCAAATGCATGTTTGGTGCCATCTGGTGACTTGAAGCTTTGAATGACATCTAAAAAGTCATAAAATATTATGGAATGAGGATCACGCTGAAGTATTCCTACATGGGGGAACCTTTGTTCCTATAGATCAGTATAACAGAGGATGGTTGTGGGGATTTCTTACATAACGCTCTGTTTGTTTTTGTAAGCAACGTGGAAGCGGGGAGTGCCTCAATTCCATGATCCGGAGGGAGCCGAGTCAGCAGTAAGACTCAAAGTCAGAAATATGTGAGTGATTTTAGAAGACTCCCACAGGAATCTGTTGCTAGCCTTCACCTGCATCAATAACCAGTTGAGCAACGCCTGGAAAAGGAGTAGTTTCACCCCAAGCAAGACTGAACATGAGATGTTTCATACCCCTGTTAGGACAAACATGTAGATCACACAAAAGCGCAGGGTGAGTGTGTCCAAACACACAAAATCAGTCAAACTCATTTACAGGAGAAATCTGCAGCATGCGTGTCTTGATGAAGTTAGTGCAAAATATTTTATTTGCTGAGTGTCAATGCTATAATGTGAAGGTGATGTTGGAATTAATCAGTAATTGTTGTTTAATTAAAGGGATACGAGGCAGTTTCGGCTTGCTTTCAGTGCCCCCTAGTGTTTGTTAGTAAAAGCAAAAGTGAAACTTATCTCCTCGCTGTGCGTTTGTCTTTCAAAAACACCTGAAATGTCTCCTCAGCCTTCATTAGTGTCTACAGGAGCGGTTCATCACTAAATCAAACAAATCAGCTGTGTTCATGATCTAAAACATGCAGGAAACATGCTGGAAGCAAGAATGCAGCGATAGGCATGTCAGATCCATTTTCTATGTCCAACAAGGACCGGACCGGCACTCTGAAGTTGCAAGTGCGGTATTCTGGCCACAGAGGGCGGTGGGAGTCTGAGTGACATTTCATTAACTCTGTAAAGGGTCATTTTAGCACATACTGGCTCAAGAAAATGATTTAAAAATATAAAAAAGTCACATAGTGTGGCTTTAACAAATTTAAATGTCATTATTATTATACAGCAGAATACCAGAGCTTCCTTTGGAGAGACGGTTTTCCATCATGGATTATGTGTTCTCAGTTTGCAGTGGACACGCCTGTGTTTGTGTCGGAACAAGCACCGTGGAGGTGTAATCACACCAGAGACGCTCTCTCCACCTCTCTGCTGGATCTGAGGAAAAGAAGTAGACGCTGCTGTCTGCCACGAGGCTGGTGTTAAACTCTAAAAGGTAAATATCATCACACTTACTCAGAGCAAGAACAGCACCTAATTATGGTTTGGTTTTTAAAAACCATTTTCACATAAGTGGATGTTTTCTTTTGTCTGTTAGGAAGTGTATTATGATTCATGCATGCCAACGTCTTCCAGAGAGTTTCTGTGCTGGACTAAAAGTCATTTACTAACTTTAACTTCTGATGCACAAACCCCTAATCTAAATGCTATCACTACTTTAAGTGTGAATGCATGTTGAACACACATTTTATTTTATAAAACTGATGCTGATTGGATGACCCGTTTGGAAGATTCTCCTCTAACTTTTCAGAATTACTTGCTGTTGCAGACAAGATGCCTGAAACAGCAGAGGCGGTGTCAGCCACTCTCACCACCAACAGAAACTGCACCATAGAGATAACCAATGTCAGTGGCAGCTACTGCCTCATCAACCCCAAGTAAGTCTGTAAACATCCTAGAAAGTTTTCACCTCGTACAACTGAATAAATAAAAGTTATTTGGGTTAACACTTTCTACTGTGAAACACAAAGACGTGACTTGTTAATAATGAACTAATGAGCTCTTTTCAGGGACGTAGTTTTTGGTTAACTAACCATTCATTTATCAATAAATATTAGTTCATCATTAATTAGTTTATCATTACATAATCCTCAGCAAACCTTTAGAATGATCCATTAGTCATTAAATAATGGTGATTTCACCATTAAAGAGGACCTAGAATGCAATTAATTAACAATCTAAAGCAGAGCTTTGAGCCTCTAAAAAGCATAAGAATTGTTCTTTTGGCTTTCATCTGTCCCAGGAGCCCTGATACAGGCCATTCTAAACCCCCTAAACCAGCCTTGCTGTGAAAAGAGCTGTTTGCCCCTCCCACTCGGCCAGGACATGAATATGATAATGAGCTGCTTGCTGATTGGTTGGTTTCCCCAGAAGGCCTCAGACACTGGAGACACGCATGTTTGAGGAGGCGTGGCTCCCCCTTATGACGTGTTAAGGAAGGCTTTCTCAGAACAGAAGTTTTTCTCTCACCTTTTTCAACTTTCTAATTTACATAAAAAGTAGGTCACACATGGCTTTGACTTTTTGGCATGCTACTTTTGACCAACCAAGCTGTCTTTATTCAACAACAACAAGGAAAATGTTGGTTTACATTCTAGGTCCTCTTTAAGTATTGATGATGATGATGATGATGATGATGATGATGATGATGATGATGATGATGATGATGATGATATTTCCTTATAGAGGTCACAGTGCGACTCATTAATTAATAATGAAGACTCTCAAAGTTAAGAATTAAATAAGGGTTCAGAAATTCTGATCCAACAGTCAGATAATAAATAATTAATGGTTAGTTAATGATAAACAAGTGTTAGTTCATTAGCTAATAGTTAATTAATGATGTACTAATAGCTAATTAAATCTGAACTAATTAATTCATGATTTTTTATTGAGGACAAAGTAGGTTGTTGTGAATTATTGGTCTGTTATTAACAAACTATTAGTTAGTTTATTACACACTGATGGTTGTGAAAATGTGTTGAACTTTGGAAACTTTTTCTATGTAATAAAAACAGTGACTTAGTTGCCCAAACACTTTAAAAAGTTGGTTTTAACTAAAAGGAGTATAATTTTATTAAATTTCCACTCATGTAATCTTTTTATCAGCAGTCATCATAGCAAACATCCCACATATTCCCTGAAATTAATTAATTTAATGAGTAAATGTAAAATATAACAATAATTTTATTATTTACCAGCTTTATTTAGCTGCTCCCTTTATTTTAAATCAATTTTTACACATTTTCCAAAAGTTTGAGGATCAAATAACTCCAAAGTGAATAAATACCTGGTCTTTAACAATTTGTGTCATGTTTCTCCATTTATCTAGTGTTGTCAGGACAGGCCATATTTTGGATGGCTGGTTTTAACGTGTGACATTACTTTACTGAGAACATCCACCCATCTATCATGCAGTGACATGCACTGCCTCATTGCACACTGCATCCAGGTACAGTCACTGCTGCTCACACGTCCACGGTAGTACATCTAGTCACACTTCATCCATCAGCGTGAGCTGCTTCACCCCCGACAGCCAAACGCTCAGAAACTACATCAGGAAGCTTCTCAAAAACTTACCAAAGTGTTTGTTAGATTTTTTTTATATATAAGCTGTAAAAAGCATCGTAAATGTGGTTAATGTATGCTCCATATTTCAGGGTTTACATGGCTGGTGGCTTTTCTTGCCACCCTCCCCAGCCTACGATCAGAACCCAGAAGACAGAAGTTTGCTCCTTCACTAAGGACGACAACACCGCTACAGGAGCTGTGGGCCTGCTGACCTACGACCTGTTCCACATGCGGAACCGGGTCTGCTCTGAGCGAATGGCTATCATGTTCTCTGTGCCTTTTGACCACAACCTTTACAAGAACCGGCTGGCCGTGGGCGTGTTTGAGCCGTCCCAGGCCTGCGACAAACATCTGTACGACCAGATGTATGATGGGAAAGATGTCAGCAACTTCACCCGCTCTGATGCAAACGGCGGTGGGCTAGAATACAAAGCTGCACATGTTGATTTAAGAGCCACAATGTCCACGACCGGCAAAGCTATGGTTAAAGTGGAGCTCTATGATAAAA
The DNA here is from genome assembly GCA_006937985.1 of Aphyosemion australe. Classification (NCBI taxonomy): domain Eukaryota; kingdom Metazoa; phylum Chordata; class Actinopteri; order Cyprinodontiformes; family Nothobranchiidae; genus Aphyosemion; species Aphyosemion australe. The sequence continues at coordinate 144,167 of SSNS01000118.1, forward strand.
TGGGCCGTTAGTTTGTGTCTGTGGGGGCTCTGTTGTTGTGTTCTTCTGTGTTTTTGTATCCACAGAGTGATTTCATTTGATGTGACCACTGTTGTCATCCTAAAATAAAAGGCTCAGCAGAGGAAGACTGATTTTGCTGTCATCCGTATTTTGCGTCTGCTGAAAGATATCAATATCTGACAGCCAGCTCATTGATTTCCCATTAGCTACTGTCTTGGGCTCATGTTCGTCGTACGCTCTCTCCTCGTTGATTGTAGTAATAAAACATTCAGACGCAGCGTTCGTGTTGCTTTGTGTGGAAAATGTTTTCACTGCAAATATGACTGATGAACATTAATTATTATTTAATCTCTTATTGGTATCCATCCAATTCCAATGAGCAGCAACAGATGGAATATCTGCATAGGTTTTTTTTTAATCAATGTTGTTTTTCACTGGCTGAGCTTTGGTTGAGTTTTGGGAGGATTTTGGAAAAGTGTGTTGTTCAACACCAGGTAGAACTGGCTTCTGGAACCACCTTAGTCAAACAGAGATCACAAGAAAATAGAGGATTAAAGAAATAAGCTGCATGAGTGATCGCTGTTGAACAAAGAAATGACAGAGTGGAAACTTTTCAGGCAAGGGTGTGGTTATTTGATGAAAGAAGAGCAAAGTAAACTTTAATTTGTCCTGTTTTTCACGTGTGTGAGTACACGTATGTAGGAGGAGGGTGAATCATGTTGTATTGTAGGTGGGAGGGGAAAAAAGCACCAGCCCCTCCCTGTCAGGTAACTTCTCCAACTTCTCCCATTCCAGACTTGGAGCTGTCGGACTTAAGCAGGTAGGTCGCTGAAAACTTTACGTGTAGAGGAAAAAAGGTAGAGACACGAAGAAAAGATCCTCTTTAGCTTCTGCCTCTTAAGAAAAGCAATTTGTGAAATTAAAGTCAGACTGCAGGTCATTAGTTTGATTTGTCTTTTGTGCTTGTTGATAAAAGGGAGATCATTTTCTTTTATGTTTTCACCCTTATCATTATTGCGTGGTGCTTAGTGCTGTAATTGAAGTGGTGCACTTTCTTATGAGGCTGCAGCCATCCTCTGATTGCTCACAACTGTTTTAAAACCTCATTAGCCTGTGAAATGCTTCATTCATACTCTGCACTAGTCGATGTGTACATTTGAAGGTCAGCGCAGTGCTGCCAGCGGACTGGGCTCAGGTAGATTCTGTATCATAATGAGTGCCGTTCTCACGATCGGCTCTGGACAGAAACGTTTAGTGAGCCTCATCTGATTTTGCTTTGTTGCACAGGTGGAGCTGTTGCAGGATGTCAGAGTCTGCAGAAGCTGTAATTGCTGACGTGAACAGCAAGAGAAGTGCGACGATTGAGATCTCAAATGTCACCAATAATTACTGCTTGATCAATCCCAGGTTAGCACTGCTAGAGGGGTGATGTTTTTCTCTTTTGAAGCATTTTCTAATGAGACAAACGAACATGTTTTTGTGTTTGTCAGAGTGTACCTTGATAATGGAGAGACATTCAGCCCACCTCAACCCACAGTGCGCCCTCTAAAGACGGAGGTGTGCACCTTCACCAAGTCCAGTGGGAAAGCAACCGGCAGCGTGGGTGTGATGACCTACGATCTCTACGAGAGGTCCCAGAACGACTACATTGAGACTCTGGCCATCATGTTCTCAGTTCCATGGGACTACAACTTGTACAAGAACTGGTTTGCAGTGGGCATTTATAAAAAGGGTCGCAACTGCGATAAAGATTTGTACAAAGAAATGTACTATGAGAAAAACGAGCATGAGCACGGGTTTGTGAGAGCAGAAGCCAACGGGTCAGGGATCAGCTATGTGGGTAACTACCTTGATATCAAAGCTACCATGTGTCCCATGGGCAAGGCCATAATCAAAGTGGAAGTGTGGGACAAGCTTTTCACACCCATGGGCCAGCAGGCGTATTAGAAACTGCTCTGACCAATATTTCTGCCCCAGAAGCAGAAATTTGTTACTTTTTTTAAGCTGATTTATTATTTTTACCAGATATGTTGCTCACATGTGTGCCTCGGTATTACCCTTCAGTAAATCTGCTTAAGATCAGAGTTTGTTTTTAAATTCTGGTAGAAATATCCTCTTTCTAGCAGAAGCATTTCTGTGCTTCAATAGCATTCAGTTCTAAACTGGCATCTTTAGAAAAGAGAATCAAAGGATGAGTCACAAAAGGATGAGGGCACACGGCTTAATGAAACACACACACAGCTCTTGTCTGGATTTACCTTGACACTGCCTTTTGAGCTATCAAATAAACCTTTTTTGCTCAACCTATTTGTGTGTGTGTGTGTGTGTGTGTGTGTGTGTGTGTGTGTGTGTGTGTGTGTGTGTTGAGTTTCAAAAAGTGCTTAAAAAGAAATGGAAATATGTTAATACAGAATGATGAATGTTGTGCATGCCATCTATCTAAAGCATGCTTTGTGAGTTCACAAGGTCTTCAGAATGATCATTCTGAGGACGGATTCAGATTGAGACACAGAGCCAGAAACAAACGCTCCAACTGCATTTACATCTGAATTTTCATTTTTATTTTAATTGTTTTTTTGGTTTGTTTTGTAAATTCAAGCTGCAATAGCAAATTTGGAAACTAAATTAGCTTAAAACGTTTTTTTCATGCCTCTTAACAACCTTCTAACATAGTATAGCTATAAATATATTGTGGAGATAAAAAAAAATGAAAGAAATAATAAAGTGGTTCTCTTACATTTGTCTAAAAACCTTCACCAATAACACGTTTTGGACCAAAACCAACCATTGGACCATCCAGTTGTCAATCTCACCAAATCGTCGCACTTCCCTGGGTCCCCCACTCATTACACACTCACGCATTTAGCAACAGAACACCACTGGTGTGAGAGGTTCTTCACTCAATAGGTGTGTTTCCTTTATCAGAACTTCGGGGTAAATTTACAGGAAGTTCTCGACGCGCGCTTGTCTCCACTTGACTGAGCCAGCCGAACGGCCATTTTCCGCAACCTTCTGAGTACCTGATCAGGGGTAGGTACTTGGAATGGCCCGATAAAAGGCCTGGTGAAGATGGGAACACTGCCGATTGATTATAACTCAGTCAGAAATTATGTCAACTCAGGAGGAAATAGGAAATGCATATATGTGGCTGGAACCGTTATTTAGGAAAACACGAGTTGTTAGAGAGACGAGCCATGGAAGCCATATAACAACATAGCAAACATAAACGTGCCGACTATTGTTGCTTCCTCCATTGTGTCGATCTTTGTTTACTGCTTTTTGTGCGTTTTGCGCTGATCGATGACGTAACTCACTGCACAGCGGTCTCGATGTGCTGACGTTTCCTCAAATTCCTTACAGGGCCAAATATATATGGAGACAGGACAGCTTAACAGGAACTGGGCTTCGGATCTCCCGGTCAATTTCACACACCTAATAATATGAGAACAAGAGAAGCTGCTACCACTTCAATAGCTTGTTCTGTAGATTCATTATAGCAGCTTTAATAGACCTATAATATTCTAAAAATCTTTGTCTTTACGTATAAGCTTAAAGATTTTTTTTCTAAATGCAAATAAAAGAAAACGTTTTAAACAATGCACGCTAAAAGCCTCACTAACATAGCTGCTCTGTAACTCATTACACTCACAAAAGCCTTTTTATAACCCTGACTGGGATGAAATTACAATCTTGATGTTTTATCAAAGCATTAAAGAACTTTTTTTTTCAGCAGCATCACAGAAAATTCTCCGTGGACACTGCCATTAACCTCTCAGAAATATGGAGATCTGATGCTGGAGGTGGAATATCAGCTCTTGATTTACATCTCATAGGAAGATATCCTGTTGCACCTTTTCCATTCTCAATCCTGCCCTTTTTTATTCTGGTTTTTCATTATTCTTATGATGCATTCGCAGCATTAGCTGTTCCAGCCCCGATGACGCGCAGATCAAAGGTTCTGCTCACCGTCACTGTTTCATTTTGTGTGAAAGCCGTATAGAATTCAGAAGCATAAACCTGTTAAAGCTCAATCCCTGAAGCTTTGTTGAGTGACATATTGGTGATTTTGACAAATATTTTGGATTTCTATATTTTTTTAACAGATGCACACAAGCTCACTTTCATCTTTTGTATTTGTGAGTGTTTGTGTGTTTGAGTGTTGTGTGCAAATAAACCTGCACATGCAGATATGGATACTTGGGAGTTAAAGTCATTCCAGAGAAGAGTGGGATTAGATGTTTTAGTAGGAGACAAATGAGCAGAGTTCAGAGTTAGATAAAAGCATGAAACTCAGAGTCTGTGGGTGTTATTTACCTGCTAAAAGAAGATGAAGACCTGTTTGTCTTGGAAATCGCTTTAGTCAACATTCTCTTGAAGGAAAAGGAAGCAGGAAAGTGAGGAGGATCGTATGATGACTCTAGTGAGGCACAAATCAGTTGCAGAAGGAAATGCTCACTTATAAAAGAGAACCTTAAAAACAGCTAGAAAAATTAACATCAGTGCTTTTTACTTTTACAGTCGTTTCCATATTTCTATTGTATTTCCTGCATCTTTATAACAAATGTTATAAAAAGGATTTTTGTAAGGGAAGGTTGATAAAGTAATTCATTTTACATTAATTAACCTCAATAGAGCGTAACTAACAAAGCTAAATGACTGATTAATGTTTGTGATCTGATGCTTTTAGGGGCTTTAAACATTTTTCTCCTCAAATACTCTTTAAAATAGTCTTTTGTGTCTCCATCTGCAGAATTCGCTCTCAGAGACTGCCATCTAGAGGCACCTCTCATAAGAAATGCTACAGCACTCTTTGCAAAAATAGTTTTCTAAGAAAGCAAAACAAGCTTCAAAGTATTGGCTCTGGAACAGAACTCGTGTTTTATTATGCGCTGGAGTTTCACTGGTGTGCACGTTTGTGTTGTTTTTCCACATTTATGCAGGTTATATTTCACAGATTCTTCCATATTGCTCAATTTAATTCAAGAGGGTCAGATGTCATGTTGTTCCTGGACGGTTTTGGGAATAGTTCCTCCAGGGGAGTTTGTTGATTTGAAATCTCTCCACATGCAGAGGGACACAGATATGTATCATGTAACAGTACAGATGATTTGATTTAAAAAATAAATAAAAAAGAGTTCTCTGTTCCAGGTGTTTTTCCATTTTAATTATCATTTTAATAAGAAAGCTGCTCATGCCCATGTGACTCTAAACATTGGTGCTTTTTGTTATAAATATGGATTGAATGAAGAATTTGGAAATTTTATTTTGAAGACTTATTGTTATTTTTGAGTTTTTGTCCTTATTTAGCTTTGCCAGTGAATCAGATCTCATTTTAAATAAACCGAGCAGGTTACAGAACAGTGAGCAGTAATTATAATTCACAGAAATGAGTTGATGCTCATTTTCAGGTTAAATTGTGTTAAGAAAAGCACTTAAAGCTCGCTGTTGTTCTCTGTTTTTTCAGCATTAAAGATCCGTCTTTTTATTGTGTCAGTTTTTATCTTTGTGTTTTCTGTTTCATCCTTTTTGGCAAAAATAATATTCTCATGTAAAAACTTATATAACTCCACCATTTATTGTTTTCTCTAGATCAACAGCTGCCAAGACTAGGTTAAAAACATCAGCACAATGGTAGAAGGTGAACAGATATACATCCCATAATTTATCTAAAAGCAGATGCTGTTTCTAACATTTCTATAGCAGCTGATGATTAATCAGAATCATGTTTGTTTATAAGTTCTAGGTTGTTATAAAATCATGTTTCAAGAGCTGTGTTCATGATTACATCTGACCTCTAGCATCCCTCCAATTCTGATGCTAATCAGTTGAACCTCCTACAAATCTGAGCGTCATGCAACCTTCGTTCCTTCCTGGAACTGTAAATGAAACTCTCTCCTGTGTTCTGTCTGAGATAAGGACAAGTGGCTAAATAAGCTTCATGTTTATTGTTCATGTCTTGTTGACCCTGCTTTTGCCTTCAGAACTCCTTCAGTGTTTTCAGCATAGATTCCAAAAATTGCTAGAAACATTGGATGAGAGGCTGGAGCACACTGAAGAGTTGAAACCTTTTAATAGTAGTGGATTATGTGCAGAGGGCTCTGATTCTTCGTGATGTTAGAAACATTCCTAGAGATTTCTTATAGATCCATATTGACATGACAGAATCAAACACTTGCACGTCTATGATGAGAATATCCTGTTCCTTGGTTCCACCACATCCCAAAGGTTCTAGACTGGAATCAGATCTGGTAACAGTGGAGTCCGCTGGAATCCAGTTAACAGGTCATGTTCTAGAAACCAGTTAGAGATGATCTGAGCTTTGTGACATGGTTCATTATCCTGCTGGAAGTAGCCATCAGAAGATGGATCCATGCTTTCATGTTGGTGACACCAGATTCTGACCCGACCATCTGACTGCTGCAGCTGAAATCCAGACTCAGACCAGGAAACATTTTCCAGTCTCTTATGGTCCAGTTCTGGTGAGACACCTGGTGTGGTCTTCTGCTGCTGGAGTCCATCTGCTTCAAGGTTCAACATGTCGTGGTTCAGAGATGATATGTAGACCTTAGTTGGAACCACTGTTGGCTCGACCATAGGGGGCACTGGGGCACCGCCTCACCAGTCTCACAGGAAGAAGAAGAAAGGAATCACAAAATATATATATATAAAAAAAACATGAAAATCAAACTAAACGATCTATACATCATACACACTATAAGTGCTGTGTATAATCTGCATCTAAGTGTAGCTTAAAAATGTTCTCTCACACTTTTACCACGACTGAATCATCTTGTGACGTATTTCCTGTTCCTTTCGGTTGCAGCAATCTTTACCATCAGCCTACGCTCTAACTGGCGCATGCATGCTGGATCGCCCTCCAGTACTACAGAATAGGAGAGCCTTTGTGCGCAGAGGTGTCTCAGATCAGGATGTTCACCCGGAACTCTGAGCCAATAGAATAACTTGTTGTTGAGTTTTTTCGGCTGGCTTTTGTATTAACCAATCAGAGGAAGAGAAACACAGTAAACCTGAAAATTATGGAATGTGGCGTCGGAGATTTGTAAACACTCTCCAGCAGTTGAAAAAAGCCCAAAAACAGTCAGAAATCAGCTCAGTGTGACATTGGGACATAGGATTACACAAACCGAGTGGATTTTTTTTTACCATAACACAGATTATGACCATAAACCAGCAAAGGTAAAACTAAATTTATGCTTTTGATTTCATGAAATGAGCTGTTTTGCTGCTACATAGAGTAATGAAACTTATATTGTTGGAAAGAGAAGAGTCTGGGTTTTCATTCAAATGGCTGCTTATGTGGATAGGATTATATTGCATTGTCGCTACTGTGTGTTCTTCTCTATATACGTATTTAGCGTCTTTTTACGGCCTTTTCATTTAGCGACTTATTGTCATTGGGTGTTATTGAGGTAGAAAACATGCTATTGTTTAGACGAGCTTCTTTCCTTTAAGTACGTGTGCAGTTTGCATATATTGGTGAATATTAAGCATGTTTTTGGAACAACTTTGTTGCCGGAAGTGCTCTTGGACCCAGTACCGGTCCATCGGATTCAAGTTTTGTGACGCATAAGAATGTTAATTTGGCGTCCCCTTGTGGTGATACGTGGTTAGAGCTCATCTGAAAAGTGACTTGCAAAAATGCGCCCCACCAAAAACAAAAAATTCACCATCTGCCACTGGTTGGAACCAGTGGTTTTATCAGCTTCTGTTTTCTTTCTGTCTTCTAGAAAAAGTCTGCTCTTTTTCTTCTGATATGACATCAACAAGTCATTTCCATCCACACGACTGCTGCTTACTGGATGTTTTCTACTTTTGGAATATTCTCTGTGAACCCTAGAGATGGGTAAAAGTCAGTAAAAGTCTCAGCAGTTTCTGAATCACTCATCATCATCATCATCAGCGACTGAAAGGTGCCCAAGGTGCTGAACAACAAACAGCAGGTAACCAGTAAAAGACATTCATAACAAACTTGTAAAAGTTGCTAAAAGAAGTGAAAACACTAAAATCATCAGGCATCTGCAAAGGCAAAGGTACAAAAATGAGTCTTCGGCTGGTTCTTTAAAGCTGACAATGTCATCAACTAGGGCAGCTTGTTTACTTCCTAAAGTTGCTTGAATTTCCTTTCTTCCTCATTCTGAAGCTCAGTCTGAACTTCAGCAGCATGTCTAGATGTTTTACACCATCAGGATGCTGCCTGTTGCTGTTTAATAAAACGGTCAATGAGTGGTGATACTTTTGCTGATCCCTTTTGGCTGTTCTTCGAGTGTACTTCTTTTTTCATCTGTGATCAAGCTCACTAACGCTGACCTTCAGGTTGTCACAGGGCACTTCTTCTCCATCACCACTGGAGAACTTAACACATATTTCTATGTAATATCACCCAGATTAACGACTGGCAGTGAAACAAGGTTGTTCCAGCTCCTCATTTCTTTGAGTTTATTCTGACTGACTGAGCAGCTCTTTTGAACATATTCATCTGCTGCCAGCATGATGTCAGCCAGCTGAAGGGTCAGCTCCAACACAGCCTAGCCAGCTGCCTGGATCTCAAACAAAAAACTAATTACTAATGTCACCTTTAATGACTCACATCAGCGGGTGTACTCGTTTCATTTTCATCCTTTCTGGCATTTTTCCAATGTGTACAAGTGCCCGCAAATTCAGTGCTGAAAAAAACACATCCATCTGAAGGAAATGGCTTGAATGGGACAGAAATAAATCCTCTGTTACTTGAGGTTGATCTGAGACTCTTTGTTATAGACTTTCATCTGCTGTCATTGATACTCAAGCAGAGAAGATGACACTATCGGCTTTTGTGCCAAAGTTCCACCAAAGCAAGTCGATGCGAAGATGTCCTTACTGTCCTCCAAATTCTCCAACAGGTTTCTGCGACACGACAGTCCTGAAATCCAGCCAGCACAGCTTGACATGCAGACTGTGTTTGAATCTTCTCCTGGCTAACAAATCTTTTGGTAAAAGACCTTAAAGGTGTGGGACACTCGTTTAATCAATACATTTGCAGTGGTCTCTGGTAAGAATGAATGCCTTGTAACACTGTGCAACTTTTTCACTCGTAGCATTCATCTCCATCTGAAACTATACGACTTCCTTGCAGAGCAAAGCTCACGAGTCATGTTCTCACACTCTACGACCCAATAATTGACTGGATGCAACCTGACTGATCACACTGTACGTTTGGTAGCAACATATCGGAGCTAAAAATGTGCTAAAAATAGTAGTTTTAACACAACACGTCGGACCTTTGAGTCTGAAAACCCAGAAGACCCGGAGACTAGTCTGTTGTTGTTCAGGCTTGCTGTAGCAGGACATGCAGAGGAGAAGAAACATGGAAGAAAGGAAGTAAACAATGTTTGGATCTGTTTTATTTGACATAAACACGGAAAACTTGCTTTCTTGACAATCCTTGTCATTGTGTGTGGAGTAAAGTGTAAAAATAAAAGGAAATGATCTGGGTCACAGTGCTGCTTCAACAGTGCGAAAACCTCATGAGGGATGAGCAAAATATCAAACGTGTTTAATATTCGTGCGACCACACGATTGCTGATCGGGAGCTGGTTGGGAGGTACTAATCGCCTCTCGTTACCCCCTGTATACTACACAATTCCATGGGCGTGTTGGGGGGGGGTCATGTGCCCCCCTGCAAAAAGGCTGGCCACCCCTGGTGTCACCCCAAAACTGAGACAGTAAACAAGACAAACTAAGACATCTACAACACATAAACAATAAAATATCAAAAGTAAGATGACATAAAGCAAGTCAAAAACTCAGAATCTCCGAACCTCCTCTGTCTCGCTCTGCCGTGCACGCGCTCTACTGCTCTGCTGCGTGCGCGCACACACACACACACACACACACACACGGATGAGTTGTCAATGGGTCCAAAACTTCAACCCAAACCCAAAATGACCCAACAGATTTGAGTCCTGAACCCCACCTGGATGCAGAGTCTCACGCAATGAGCGAGAGACACGCTCATTTTTCTGAGAATGAGTCCATGAATGTTAAGTGTGATGTAGATCTGTCAGGCTTTTCTAATCCTAGAGTTTCACCATTTGTTTTCTATCAGAAGCTGATGCAGGAGATAGGTGTAGGAGACTATTTACATGTTCGGCCTGCATGTTAAACTCAGAATGACTGATTATAATCAGAAATAATTATTTAAAAAAAACTTTTTTAGTGTTCCACACCTTTAAATCTCTCCAGCGGTGGTTAATGTAATATTAAACTATATCTGCAGACATGCTTAATTTGGAAATCTGGTTCCAGAGTTGACACATGAGACTGGATAATTTCATTCATGCAAACAAAGGCATTTCAATGTGTTATAAAATTGTTGTCCAAACACCAATAGATGCAGAACCAGAGCAAAGGAAACCATGATGGACCACACCCATCCACCCCATTCGTTCAGGCAGAAGTGGAGCTCCACATCTGTCCTGGTTCACTACCTCATGATCTGACACGTTTTATTCCCTCATGCCTCCAACATGTTATGAAAAACAATAACACATCAATGTGATTCTTTAACTGATACATTTTAAATGACATATTTGTGTATTGATTTACATTTGTATTTTCATTTATACATTTTTAATTTAATAATTCTAGAATTTAAGAACACATTTTATTTTTAACAAAATAAACTACTTTTTCTTTTTCTTTAAAATTTTTTACACTTTCTCACAACACCACTTACATCCACTTGGTGGCAGTGTATCCAGGATGAAGCTGTTTAGAATTTTTGTGTTTTTATTGATGTGTGAAATCCACTCACATAATTTTTTGCTGTTTTTGTTCCAATCCAGAGAACAAAGCTGAAATTATGAAAATGATTACAACATATATTTACACATTTGCATCAGAACTGATGTCTAGGTTGCCGTAACAACAAGGACGGACACATAGCAGGATGAGCTCAGAAGCGGGTGGAGGTGAAGATGACCCGATATCTGAAGAGGAAAAAAGGTCACTAAGCACACTTTCCCACCCAGCCCACACACACACACACACACACACACACACACACACACACACACACACACTGAAACACACAGAGTCCTGCAGTGCTATGTATGACTTTGCCAGATGAGGGTGTGATACATGGCTGCTGTCACTGCTTCCTTCGCTACATGAGGACTTGCACAGCATAGAAACAACACCACAATGTGCTGCTCATCTAAGACACTCTGAAACACTACCGGGAGGGGGGGGGGCAAGGACATCTGTGCAACTCTCAGGGGACAGGAGTGTTTAATCAAATACTGACAAAGGTGAAAGGGTACTTTCAGCAGAATGATGCAGCAGCTTTGCTAATATATCCTTAAAAACTTCAGCTGAACTTTAACTGTGTACTTTATTCAGAAACAGATGAGTAAAAAAAAAAAGCTTCAGTCAAAACTCCAGCTGATGTCATAGTTTAAAAGCTTAATAGTCTTTAGACATGTGCACAATACATGGAAGGTGAACAGATGCACGTTTTTCCTTCCAGACTGCAAAGTCCATTAACTCCTGACATTAACAAAGTATTTAAATACACATTTTGTCTCACATTTTAAAACATCATCACCTTTAAAAACTCAGCATCACACAACCACACTGCTATATGTTGCAAGCAAAGACTTTCTGCTGTATCTTGTCATCAGTCTAAAATCTCACTGGTTTCCAATGATAAATCACATATTTAGCCTTTTCATTGATTAGTTTTATAATATTCAGTAAATGTCATTCAGACAGGAAAAAAGAGCATGGAGCCTTCTGACTGTTCAACAAAGAAAGGAAAACAACATAATTCCAGGAAATCCTTTCCTGTCACACTCAAACAATGTGTCCAAGCTGCTGTGACCTCTGACCCCAAACCTCGGAACACTCACAGAACTAAATCTATGCATTGGACGTCTTGCTTTTTCATTTCTTCCAAACAGATCAGAGTGAAGTTTAGCAGCTCAGAAAAGTTGCACCTGAAAAGATGAACGATGATGATATTCCAGCATACATCATAAAGCGTGTCAACGACAAATAGATTTAACTTTACTTTTGCAAGCTCCAGAGCTTTTGTCGACACAAACACAATTATTCCAGAAGAAATGGATCTCTGGTGTCAGACTATCGTGTGCAAACTGGTTCAGTCAATAATTCTAAGGCGGTTACAAACAGCCTTTTCCTTAAAAAGAGTAGATACAGTAAATGAGATACCTTATTGCACAGAACATAAATATCACCACAGTCAATCTCTATGAGAAACTATAATTCTGATGTTTTAAAGCCTCAGTTGGTTCTGTTTCTAAACATGGATCGTGGGTAGATGAGTGAAGAGAAGTCTGTCAGAGAGACGCAGACCTCTGGAAGGTCATTTGACAGATGACAGCACAGCAGCAGTCCTCGGGATGGGAGAAAGTGGATGTCAAAGGTCGCTCGTTCAGGAGGTGCCATCCCCGTTTTTGGTCTTGAGCACCACCAGACTAACCATCATCGGTATCAGGCAGATGGGGGTGATCACCAGAGCAAAGACGATGGCTGGCGGAGGGTCGCTGAACTCTTCTGTAGGACATTCCACGAAGAACTGGTTGTGAATGTTCACAAACATGTCCTCCACCAGCTGGTTGGGCCACGGGATCAGGAGACAGTCGGAAACCTCTTCTGTGCAAACGCTCAAGTTGCTGTACAGACTTCAGATAGAGAGAATGGGGAGCATCAATGTGACTCTAATAAAGCAGCTGAGAGTTCATTAAATAAAAAAATCAACTTACCTTTTCACATTATCCCAAATGCACCACTCAGTGCTGTTTAGTAGCAGCACTGAGTTATGGAAATCAGGCAGACAAATATGGTTCATTATTTCAGAGAGGCAACCCATATTTGGTGCACCAAAGACGTGTTGACAGTAATTACAAAATAGCGTACACTTAGAAGAATTCCCACAAGCTGCAAGAAATGGAGAAAGTGTTCAGAAACATCACACCTTCACATTGGGTTTTATCTGTATATACATTATTTACCTACCAAATGGGAGGGCAGAGTTTCCAAAGGCATCTAAACGAGAAAAAAGTCACTTTAAAGAATAAAATCTTACAACTAATAATGTTTCAAGCATTAAATCTGTTGTAAATTCCTGCTGTTCAGCTCAAATCTGTATCCTGTGAGAATTCCTGTCTGCTGAAGCTCTTTTTTTCCTTTTTTTTAGCTAAACTGAGGCAGGCATTTGCAGCTGTTGAAGGGAGACCACACACTCACCAGAGAGAAAGGAGAGGAATACCCCAAAGAAACCAACTGCTCCCTTCATGTCAGGAAAAAATGAATAAAGGTGCGTTTTCCCCAAACGAAGAACCTCTCAGAATGAGTACGGCGAGGCATAACAGGAACCCCGTCAGGGTTATCTTCGGTTAACGAATGTCCAAATAATGTTACCCGCGGTTACCAGATGTTCTCCGAAGATCTGTCTGATGGCCCTGCGCCTTGGCAGCAGCTCTTTCCCTCTCCAAATCACGTTTCTGCAAGTTTCTCTTCCTTTTTTAAAGGGGTGGAGGCAACAGAGATTGTCCTCTCTATTCTCCCAAATAAAAGGAGCACACCCAAGCTGGGGCTGGACTCACATCTGAAAACCCTTTACTCTTTAACTCTTGTTCTGCTTTTTAGTCTCAGTTTCTCACAGTCGAAGGCCTGGCCAGCTCACAGCATGTGATTTATTTGCCTTTTGAGCTGCCTCTGCCAAAGAGGAAACATAAGTAAACATTTAGGGCTTAGCATTTTGGGGTGGATGTAATCAGGACTCTGCAGGGTGTGCTGTCTGCACAGAGACACGTTTTCATATTTAGATTACTTTGATCAACCTGATCAGCCATCTGAAAGGTCAGCTAACTTTACACATGCTTGTAATATTTCTACTTTAAACGTGAACAATGTTAATCTACACAACTAGGGTGACCTGATAGTGGTATGAGAGGGTTCTCACTATCACTTCACAGTTTAATAAACTGTTAAAAATTTTAAAAAAAATAAAGATTTTTTACTGATAGAGTGAAGAAAAAACTTTATGGTTTGTGTTTTCTTCGTAGATTAATATCACAGAATCCTCACACAACATCTGTTTGCAGCGTTTTGATTTAGCAATGACATCAGGAAATGTGTCTTTTCAGCAGAGGAGGAGCTGTGAGTTGGGGGTGTTGGTAGGGGAAAGAGAGGGGGAGTCGGGGGAAAAAAGGAAAAGGAGAAGGCACAGGATGAGGAACAGCGAAAGGGGCGCAGCTCCAGTTTCAGTTGTTTCACAACTCAGAGTTTATGCGCTGATCGCTGACGTTGTGTGAGGTGAATGACGAACAAAGTCAGGAAGTCGAGCCAGGTGGGGGGGCTGTTCGTGATGAGGTTTCATTTAACCTTTAACCCCAAACTGTAATGGGCCTCAAATCTACTGTTGTTGACCCCCCCTCTCCTGTAGAGACCTCCCCAGAAGTTTATCTTGGGTTCTTGTGACAGAACACACAACAAGATGTCCTGGCAGAAAACCGACTCTGACTTCTGCTTTCTGGTTTCATCCAAACTAATCAGTTTAGAGACGGGATGCAAACAAAATCTCTAGTAAACACAAACTAATACTCATCCATACAGCATCCTGAATCTGATTATGTAAATCATTTAAGCACAAAGGCTTGTTTGTTTTTCTGCTGTTTGAAGAAGAAAGCTGAAACTCACCAGCAGTCAGACTTTCTGTGGAGTTGTAACCTGTGCAGAGGGAATGTTGGATTATCCTGGACATGTTTGTTTGTTTGTTTGTTTGTTTGTTCCCAGCAAGCACACATAGGTGGGTCCGATATGGGATCTGTATGGGCAAGCTGTATAGGTCCCAACAGGGTTTGTCCACAGTTTCCACAGGGGTTTGCCCAGAAAGATTTTTGCCCACATAGATTTTAATGGGCCCTGAATGGGTTTTCAGTGGGTTTTACTCAAACACCGGTAAACCCCTGTGGGGCCACCATGGAAACCGCGGACAAACCCTGTTGGGACCGATATGACTTGCCCATATAGATCCCATATGGGGCCCACCTATGTGTGCTGGCTTGGGTTTGTTTTTAAACATGCATATACATACCTGTAGATGCTGTGATCGGTTGCATTGTTGTCTTGTCATTAACCAGACAAATCACTGTTGTGCATCCTGAAATGAAACCATTTGGAATATAATCCGTAATTAAGGTTCATACTATTTTCAGACACTGTGAAAGTTGAAAAAGTAAGAATAGGAGCAAAGCCACGGCGACAGAGTCGATCAGGGCATCCTCTCTTAGTCTGCCACTTCTTTAGAAGTCTTTAAACCCAGACTATTGTCACACATTCACATTAGTATTAGTATTTCATATAAAAACAGAATCCTATAAATGTATACCGCCCTCTGGTGGAGCATCTACAGGTTGCAAGGGCCAATTTTATTTGTCACTATTTTTATATAATTACATAATAAAATACAACTGATTATTAAATAGATGTTATTTTAACATTAGCCAATTAATAATTCAGTTGTTAAATTTAGATATTTTTTTACAATTAGTTTTTTATTCCTGTTTTTAAAGGGTTAAAATGTTCAGATTAAAGGAATTTAGAAATAACCTCAATGTTTTTAGCATCTTCATAGGCAGTCACAGACAAACATGAAAATAAAAGGATTCACTCTTTAAATTTAGGTTTTATTTTGTTAAAAATAGTATGGCTTATATGTATTATAACATTTATTTATTTGAAAGAAAGCATGTTTATTTATTTTTTATTCCTTATGTCCCTGATTGTTTTTGCTTTAATAATGTGAAAACTCTTTTTCTTTAAAGGTAAAGTTACATCTAAGGGCCAAATAAGTCTAAACTTCAGCCTATTTCAAACAAATGAATGGTTGTATGATGCAACTATGGTTGGATTATTATGTAAGTGAATATGTTTTAAAATAAATGACTACTAGATTGTGAAATTCACAACGTGAACATTCACAAAAATCCTCTAAATTCTCATTTGAGGAAAATGTTTGCTGCTCACTCATCAAGTTCAGTGAGTGAACAAGCTTTAACATCTTCTCTGACTAACTTAAAGTTTTAGAATTGTTCTTGAAAAGATGAGAAGAATTATCCACTTACCCCAAATCAGAAGAGTCACTAAACTCCCAGAAAACAAAAGAGAGAATCTGGTGGCTGTCATCTTCCCTAACAATGCTCTGTTCATCTTCACTGGTGGGTAGGGATTACATATCTCAACCTTTCCCCAGGAAGGCTCTTAAAAACAACAGGAAAGCCTCATTTCCTAGTATGGGCGGATTCACCAAACAGGGCAAAGAATCTCTGATAATATTAGAACTCGTGTTGTTCACTGCTGCACCATTATCACTGTCTCTTTTCACCATTTTTATGCAAAAACTGAGAAGCTGCTGAATGTTTCTCTGCATATTTCATCTGTTGTTTTTCCTCTAACAGTAAATTATTATTAGCAATGTGGTTTCTCACTTTTGCTGTATTTTAAGCTTATACCTGGAGTTTATAAAAGCAGGTATTTATATATTTCATGCTACAGATTAAAGAAAATCATTTTGAAGTTTTCTTTTATGTCCTTTTCTCTTTTTTCCAAATCCAAATATCAGACCTTCAAACAGATTTAGTAGAAATGTTGGGGTTCTGCTTTAATTTCTCATTTGGCAGCAGAACTAATTAGATTTGGAGCTGCTGTCTTCGTTGCTGCAAAAGCAAGATTTACTGTAAATGATTTATGCGAGGAATGTATTTTTTTCTGTCTGTGCTGTGGTATATCATCACAACCAAACACTCCTTTTTCCCACCATCCACGGTTTAACGTGACATTAAGAAGACTCCGTCTGAAACTGAAGTGCTCGTTCATGTCAGAAGAAGGATAAGTGGTTTTTCTCAGCTGCTGGGTTTGGAAGAAAGCCAGGTAGTTTGGGCCAAAATTGCTCCCACATTTCACTCACTTGACCCAAGGAGCTCAGATGTTTGTAAAACAGAATGTTAGAAAATTCACTGAGAAGCAGCTCGATAT
The DNA here is from genome assembly GCA_006937985.1 of Aphyosemion australe. Taxonomy (NCBI): domain Eukaryota; kingdom Metazoa; phylum Chordata; class Actinopteri; order Cyprinodontiformes; family Nothobranchiidae; genus Aphyosemion; species Aphyosemion australe. The sequence continues at coordinate 161,228 of SSNS01000118.1, forward strand.
GAGACGCATTATTGCACTGAGGTTACACAAATAAAGATGCATGCCTGATGAATAACATGAAACATGTGGCAAATGTTACAAAACAACATTTGACCTTGATAGATCAGTTGTTTAACATCGTCAATAACCTTGAAATTAAAACAAACGAGTAATGTTTCATTTGTAATTAGCCTCGTGGAGTATTTCACATTTCCAAACAAACCAGTCCTTTTGACAGCTGCCAGGATCAACACAGAGTTTACACCAATAGGAACGTACTCATAGCAGCTTTACTCTCCAAACGTTTGTTCCTGTTTGTGTTTGCTTTTGTTTGCAGGTTCAGTTTCAACATGGCTGTGTGAGACACCACTAGAGAAATGACAAACACGTGTCGTCTGAAGGGCTACGTTTGCTCTTTAACGCATAATAAATAATAAAGAACGCATAAACAACACAAACAGAAAGGAGCAATGCCAGGGAAAACTAACACACTCCGTTAGATGTGGTGTCCTTATCGTGATCAAAAACCTGAATGGGCCCATGTTCTGTGAAAACAGCAGTGAAACAGCGCCATCTTGTGTGTCATAGAAGAGGTTTTAATATTAAAACACACAGAAGTAACTAATATGTAGAGGATATTTATTTTACACCCACAAAATGTGTGTACAAAAGTGAAAGAACAAGATCAGAGATGCTTAATTGGATTTTATTATTTTTATGTTCTATGAAATAGAAAAATCTGCCATTAAACTATTATCCACAATCCATTAAAGGATTATCAGTCTTTAAATAAATGTATATTTCCTATTGCTCTTCTTCACACAAGAATTTCCAACTAAGGTCATCTTATGTTGAGAAAATATGGAATTATTGCCATTTTGGTCAAATCCTGAAAACTACCCCGTCTTGCATGTCTGTTAACACTCAGAGTTTGTGGCATTAGTGACTCTCTGCTTCTATCACAACAAATTTCAACTCAATATCTGTAAAATTGGTTAAAAAATTAATCAAAAGTGTGTGAATCCAATATCTACCTTCTGGGCGTTTATGTAAGGTCCATCAGATGCAGCAGAGCAGACCCAAGGCTGGGGACTGAACATGGGCGATGGTGGCAGAGGAGTTAAGTGGACGCCCTGCAATCGGAAGGTCGCAGGTTCGCAGGTTGTATCCTTGGGCACGACACTTAACCCAACTTGCCTGTGTTGGTGGTGATCAGAGGGGCTGATGGCGCAAATGCAGCCTTGCTTCTGTCAGACCACCCCAGGGCAGCTGTGGCTACATAGTAGCTTAGCATGATCAGCTGTGTGTGAATGTGAGAGTGAGTGAAGCGTCTTTGAGTGTCCTAAAAAGCGCTATTTAAGTTTAATGTATTATTATCATTATTATTATTATTATTATTATTATTATTATTATTATTATTATTATTATTATTATTATTATTATTATTATTATTATTATTATATAACAGTAGTGGAAGAGCATATGGCAAAAAGAGGCATCACACAACAGCGAAACTAGCCTCTCAAAGAAAAAACCACAGCAACCTCCCTAAATCTTTTGTGTTTCTGTTTTTAATTATCTTTTATTTGTTTTGTGATCTTTTTTATCTTTGTGAAGCACTTTGTGATTCTTCTATCTGTGATAAGTGCTATATAAAAAACTGTATTTACTTATCTGTTGTTGATAGCTCTTTTAATGTCCTCAGCTAAGACAAACAGGGATTAGTTCTGACTAAACTGAAGAGCTAACAGCTATAGTCACAATGGGCCTGACCCAAACTGGACTACTGCTGTTTATGTAAACTCTAATCTCAAAAATGTCACAGTGGTTTATGCTAACATTTCATAAACCTGTACACAGCTACATGTTTATTCTAGGATGGAGATCATTACAAGGGTTATGAGCCAGAATAATCATGTAATGTGAAACTGATGGTTGTGTGAAGGTGACACATACTGTAAAAACACGAACTGCTGGAACATTCTTAGACTATAACTATCCACACTGTGATTAACTGTGAACTCAATTGCAAGATAATATCAGTTCATCACCAATTCAAAGGAGAGTATTGGTATTTTAAACATTTATACACACATTATTGTTGTTTACAAATCAGCGACTACATTATGTATGAAATGATTAGACTAGTCTTAAAAATGCAGAGACTGTGTGAAACGAGGATATCATTGTGTTAGAACCATCAACATACATATACTGGACAACAAAAACTCTCCCACTCTGCTAGCGTCATGAACCACACAACACAGGATGGATCCATCCATGCTTTCATGTTGCTGACCCGACCATCTGAATGTTACAGCTGAGGCTGAGACACACTCTCTTCTGGTCCCATTCTGGTGGTCCTGTGGGAATTAAAGCCTCTGTTTGCTGTTCCTAGCTGACAGGAGGGACACCTGGTGTGGTTTTCTGCTGCTGGAGTTCATCCGCTTCAAGGATCTGCTTCTTATTTGAGTGATTGTTGTTTCTCTGTCTTCTAGAACAAGTCTGCTCATTCTCCTCTGACCTCTGACATGACCAGTAGAGATTTTTTTGATGATTCTCTGGATAAAAGTCCCAGTAGGTCAGCAGTTTCTGATCTACTCAGAACATCGGTCACTTTTAACTTCAGCTAGTTCTCTGCACCACGTCCAGATGCCTGAGTGCACTGAGTTACTGTCTTGTGATTGGATAGTTAGCTATTTGCATTAAGCAACTGAACTAAAGTGGCCAGTTTATGTGCATCAGCAGGCTGATAGATTCCCCAACTGACAACAAAAACACATTCTTACCTTTTTGCACTGGGATGTAGTGTTTAAATCTTTCTTTCTGGACTCATAGTAGCCCCAGTTACACAGACTGTCTTGCAGCCTGACGTTCTTTACCCGTCGTGTCTTCAAACTTCTGGATTTCTTTTTAAAAATTTATTTATTTATTTTTATTACTAAAAATTACTTTTCAAAACCCTCCAAGTTCATTTAAATGTCTGACAAACTTTGGAAAGATCAAAATAAAGAATGAGCTCAAGTGGAAAAAAAAACAAATACTGTATGAATACTTTTACTTATCATTTTTTAAAAGTGCCACATATTTATCACAAAAACACGATCACTGTTAACACTACAGTTAACCAATAAGTCTTGAATAATCCCTGTTATCTTTTTAATGTGTCTGTCCTGATGCCAGCAGGTGATGAAGAGTAGCCTCCTCATCAGTGGTTCTGCCTCCTGCTGGTGTCTCCATGTGGGTTGAGGGTTCCCACAGCAGCTCTGGATCACTTCATGTTGTCCCTGTAATCTTTATTCCAGACCTACAGGTTAGACTTCAAGTTTCAGATGTAAAAGAAATTCACCAGAAAGAGAATAAATTTCATTAAAGGTGTTTTAATGACTGTAACACCAAAGAAGGCGGGAATGTAAATGTTGGAGCAGATCACTTCAGGGAAACTTCTACGTCACATCGTCTCAGTGACAGCTGTCAGAGTCTCTTTAGTGCTGATTTCTGATGAGTGATCTTCATCTGTCTGTCAGCGTGTGTGGACGCTCCTCATCATCACAGCTGAGCTGCTTCCTTTCCTTCTTCTGGCTGGAAAAGAAAACACATTATTCAATGATGCACAAATATGAAAAATAGTTTAAATATTTATCACATTTTCATTTGAATTCAGCACAATTGTTTATTTAATCATAAATTTATGTCACAAGAGTTTAACCTGTGATCTGAATAAAGGACTCAGTCCAACACGCTGTCTCTCTCTGTCGTACCGGTCCCGTCTGTCCTTGGGTGTCTCTGTCCTGGATTTAAAACGATGATGTCATCATCCTCTAAATCCTGGATGTCCCACGGGAATGCTGCGTCTCTGTCGTCCACGGTGTCTTCTGTCTCTGCTGGTCGTCTCAGTTGTGTTCACCTCTGTAAAAACAAGAAGAGGATAAAACGCTGTGATTAGACTGATGCTAAATAAACATCATCTGTGAGCTAGCAGAGCTAATGTTGTTTGTGTTTAAATCGAGTCAGAAACATGAACTCACCTTGTTTTTGTTGAAGGCTGATAATGTTCAGCTGATGGAGCGGGGCCTCCATTTGTGTCTGAGCTCTTGTTCTTGTCCTTCCTGGTTCCTCCATGACCACAAAGCCCAGAGAAACTCCAGCAGGACTTGAAAAGTCACAAAAGACAAACAAAGGTGAAATCAGGCCTGGACACGTAGGAGAGTTCTTCCTAAACCTGCAAACAAATTTTTCTACATAACAGTTATAACAGCTATCTAGTCAGAACAGTTAGTGAAACAGGAAACACAACAAAGATGTTGTCATTGTCCCTGTCTGTTGCACAGATCCGCTCATGCTAACTAACTAAATGTCCCATTTCTCACTGTGACCTGCTCTATTTGCTCTACAAGACTAATAAACAGAAGCATCAATGTGTGTGTGTGGGGGGGGGGTTAGGTGCTGGTCCTCTAGTCGTGGTCTTGCCTCCATCTTCCTGCCTTCCTTTATCAGCTCTCACCATCTGAGTCACTTTGGATTTGGTTTGCTGTGATGGCCTCTTGTGTTTCACATTTGTGTTATATCGTTATCGTCTATTAAGCCAAATCGATTTGCCTATTTGATGCTGAACCAGACTCTGCCTGCTCCGCCAGATGAAAAGGAAACCTCTTAGATCCAAAATAAAAGCCATAAATAAGATCTAGCAACAGGATAAAGAAAAGCCCAGGTGAGACCGTTCACATAAGCCTCTCCAGTTTTACCACATCAAAAAACACACTTCTTAGATACTAATAGCGGCTCTCCAGGACCAGGGTTCCCTACCCCTGCTGTGAAGGGTCATTTTAGCACATACTGGCTCAAGAACATGATTTAAAAATATGAAAAAGTTGCATAGTATGGCTTTAAAGAGAGGTGGAACACCTACAGATGTGAGACCAAGACTGTTTGTTTTTCTGTGACTGAAACATTTCTAACCAGCAGGTTGACTGATGCCATCAGTAGTGGCATCTGCATTCAGCTCACTCTCTTTTTGCTTTGGGTCAAAACAAAGGATAACATGTGTCGGGCTCCCCCTGCAGGAGGAGAGAGGACCAGCACCTCTTCTGGTTTCCTACAAACACAAGACCCCTGGAATGTTAGGAAACTGTAAGCTGCTTTCCAACTCTCTCTCTCTCTTCTTTATTTTTTTAAATTAATAAACAGTCAGATTATTTAACATTGTGAGAAAATACGCGATGTTACTGTTTTATGAGCTAAATAATTTTGTTCTTATTGGGCTTTTTTTAAGTAAATGTTCATATTTTGCAGCACATATAGCCAGTGTGCTCGTGGTTCTACATCACCGGAGTAGTAATAGTGTGTGTGTATGTGTGCGTGTGTGTGTGTGCGCGCGCGCGCGCGTGTGCGTGTGTGTGCGTGTGTGTGTGATGGCTGTACTGAGGCTGCTCCACGCTGTTTTTTTATCCCCAGGACGCAGAATCCCCATAAATCCTCGCTCCTCTGCTCGGAAAGGCTGTATCATAATAAAGACGTCACCCTTCTGCTCGGGCTGCTTCAACCAAGCGCGCAGCAGCTATTTGTGAGCCTCCAGCTCCACCATGCCCGTGGAGAACGTGGGGATTTCTCTGGCATCCCCTCGCGTGGAGACGAGATCTGCGTCAGATCCACAGAAGAGACAGCCTTAACGTTCTCCTGGATCTTTCTACATAAAATAAACACAGCTGGTAAATAAGAAAGGACTCGATCGCATTGCGGGCCACATTATCGCACCTGAGAGGCAGGACGTGGATTTAAAGGTATTTAATAACTGCGACACTTGGATGTATGGCTGTGGGCGCGCACACCGTCATTGTGGAGCACGGTGCGCACGTTTTTTAAAGTCTTGTGCATTTAAATGGGCGCCGTGTAGCTGCAGGACGCATGTCTGAGGTGTGCACACTTCGATGCCTAGATTTTAAAAATAAAAGCTCTTTGACAGATTTCCGAGCTCAGTTTTAAAATTATGCTGGTTTTTGGTCGAATTTGAACGCAGATAGTTCAGTTAGTGTTCACTAAGATGATTATAAAATACAAGAAAACTGTACTACGCACTTTTCTGCTCTGTCGAGGCACGCCCACTCCAGAGCAGAGTGGACACCTTGTCCCGAAGAATTCCGTCATTATTTATTAATAAACCCATATTAACACTTTCTTTGTCCGCTGATTTTATTATCACCCCCATATCAAGCTATAACCAGGGAAAAAAGGCTCGCGCGCCTCGAGGTACCCCTGTTAAAGGCTTGTTTTCTTCATTCACTGGCAGTTTTGTTTTGCCAACAGAGGGGGGCGCTGTTTCTAGCAGTCTTTACTTGGGGTAAATAGGGAAGTGTCTTTTTTTAAAGGGGAAGATTGAGCAATAATACCCTCAACTTGCATTAATGGAGGGCTCAAAGCAAATGGGATTTTTAAATTAAATGGCTAAAATCTTTTTCAGAGGTAAAAATATATAGTTTTTCTTTCCTTAGACAGTTTTTGATATAATTTTGAAGATCGAAAATACCTAAAACACGCTTTAAAATGATCCATACACACATTTCATAAGTCCTCATAATGTGTCTTAATGGAATAGCAGTCATTTTATTTAGGAGGAAATCTATTTCTATGAAGAACTGGATGATAGGAAAAATGTTGGTGCATCTTATGGATTCTGATGGAGCCTTTCCCCAGCATGACATCATAAATAAACGTGAAATGATACGCAAAAGTGACAAAAACAGCACCCAAAACACAAATTATTTAATTAACAATTTATAAAATACATTTATCCCTACGTAACAAAGCATAACAACTGTGGGGTGAATCTTTCAAACAAGGAATGTAATGGTTCTTTTAATGACTTTTGCCTGAAAGTTTTTATGTGACATTGCATTGAAGCTTGATTCTAAAATTCTTGCCTTTATTTTGAAGGAATCATGGATGAAACAGCTACAGCAGCCCCAGCTCCTGCCTCTGGTGTTGCCCCACCAACCCCAAGACCTCCGCCTTGCTCATTTACCCTTTCCCGCAGCCTTTTGGAGTGGAGACGGAGGGTAAAGTCTGAGTATATGCGCCTTCGCCAGTTGAAACGCCTTAAAAAAGTTGACGAGGTGAAGGTGGGTCAAGTCAGAAACTGATTTTTATATACCAATATCCACCTCTGTATTTTTATGTTGACCTACTTTTTGTGTGACTTTTTCTTCTTTGCTTTGTTTTCAGACCTTGTTCATGTCCAACAGACAAAAGATTGAGCAGCAGACAAATCTGCTGAACACAGAGTGGTCCAAGCTGAGGATGCAGTCTGTCCCCATTTCAACGTTTAGTGGAGCTATGGCCAATAAAAAGGTGTATTTTCTCTTTTCAAAATAATTTTAAACAAAGACATTTATAGAATCAGAAAACTGCTTGGTTATGTTTGTTATGATTGTCTGAAGCCTCTTCTGGTTCCTTTTCAGATGTGTTCAGTAGAGTTTGGCTTCCCGGGGTTTAAATCTCAAGCTGTTCCCATGAAACCGCTGTCAACGGTGGCGGGGATCCCCTTCATGTACTCCTGGTCCCCTCTGCAGCACAACTTCATGGTATGATATGATAAATTGTAAGAGATGCACAAATGTCGTTATAGCTTCAGGGTACACATTGTTGATAAAAGGAAACAAATCAAGAACACTATTGTCATTGTGAAACACAACAAAATTGTTTCAACTTCAAAGCAATAAGTGCATTGCAAAAGCAGAAAAATGCAATCTATAAAACATCAGTGGTGGCTGGTGAATTATTGGTGGGTGGGGCCATGTGTGAAAGAATTTCCCTTCTTAATTATTTATTTCCCTTCTCCAAACAAGCAGATTTACAGATGAAGTCAATTATCAAACTGATAAAGTAGACAATAATAACACTCAAATAAGTAAACAACCCTGTGTCTTAATCATCTAGCCAAAGTGCACACCTAGAAGTGCAATACTCAGTTCCACCAGTAGATGGAAATTGAGTCAGAAATCCTGTTTTGAACATTACAATCACATAAAAAATTAAAACAAATAAACACATTTTACTGCAGTAGGTAAATGTAAGATTTCAGCTTTATCTATATAAATCAACAGTGAGTGTATGTGAATGATGGAGTAAGAGAGAGAGCGGGGAAAGGAGATCCAGCATCTTCTAGCATGTGCCCCTGAGACATGACATTCAGTGATGCTGATTGGACAAAAAACTCTCCAGTTTTCCCTAGCAACCAATCATTATTGGCTGTTTAGCTACAGATTAGGGGCACCCCAGGTAGGGATATTAATGAGTCTGTAGGAGGAAATTCATTGTTTAATGAGAGACAGGTGGTCAAAAGGTTGTGCAAATAATTCAGATTGCATGTACGCACACACATTAAAACTAACACACACACATATATATAGGATTACAATTTTTTTTCTCCCTTCACATCAGAGGGTAATGCCCTACCTAGCGCCCCCTATAGATGAACCACCACTGTAAAGTAAATATAAAACACAGTTCACATAATTATAACTAATTTTAATTTAGCCTGTTCAAGTCACCTAATTTCAATTTTAAACCAATTAAAACATAAACTTGATCCAGACTTAGTTAAAATCATGTTCCATCAATCAAAATGTAAGAAATCAAACCACCAATTCATAACCTCCTGTAACTTTTACAAGATTTATTCATATTAATTCTAAAACGTATGATTTATAAATCATCTGTTAAATATTCAGGTCTGGGAACTTAGTTGGTTGTGCCTGTTTTGTTGTTATTTTACGTAAACTCTTTGGTTGTGGTGTCAGATTCAGCCTCAGGAAATACCGATGACTGTTTACAGAAGTTTGTGTGTTTTAGGTGGAGGATGAGACGTTCCTCCACAACATTCCCTACATGGGTGACGAGGTCCTTGAACAGGATGAGGCCTTCCTGGAGGAGCTCATTGACAACTATGATGGTGTCCATGGCGACAGAGGTATGTGCTGCATGTAAAATGCCCTACTTACGTTTACAAGTCAGACATTAAAGTCAAGATTTTGCGCAACATAATTTATATTAAGATAATAATTTGCAGGGTTTATTGATAACAGTAAGTCATTTTGAGTCTTTTTTTACCCAACATATATTTTTTTATTTTCAAGAAGAAACATTTTGGATTATAATCTGCAAATTACAAACAAAACAAAGCAAAAAGAATGTATTAGGGCAAAAAGAAGCTCTGAATTGAAAATAATATGGATTTTATGGGACCTTACCTCAACTTTTTGGGGAATCTAATGGCTCAGATATTAAAGAGATCATTTTTTACTTTGGGTTTCAGAAGGGGGGTTCATTAGCGACGAGATCTTTAAAGAGCTGGTGGATGCCTTGAGCCAGTACTCTGACCAGGATGAGGATGACGAAGAGGGAGCAGCAGCGGTGGAAGTTACAGCGAAGAAAGAGGAAGAGAGGATGATGAGGAGGAGCTCAGTGGAATGTTCGGAGGAGAATAAAGCTGGAATATTAACCAGGAGAAAGAAGAGAAGTGCTGCTGAGGGTGAGTTTTCACTTGTGCATGTGTTCAGAGCACGTCCGTGTGAACAAGGCACGTACTGTTCTTTTTATTTCACAGTGCAGCTGCCACAAGGTCGCCCCGCCACAGCAGCTCTGGAACTGGCATTGTTGCTTTAAAGCTGCCCTTGTTCCTCTGTGTGGTTGCTGTGTTCAAGGCAACTTGTTTGTTCACGACACTGATATGACCTGACTCAAATTACAGAACTTAGTGACCTCCTGTACATGGATTTGTTGGAAAGTGCAACCTTTACCATGATCACTCAGGAAGCACATCTTAGAAATCTCTAAAAACAGACACCTTTTGACTCGTATTTCCCCTGATGCCTGCTTTTATAACATGCTCTTATCTCTAACTGGCCTTGAGAATTGAGAAAGCCATGCTATTGCAAAATGTTTAAAAGGAAAAAAATTGCTTAATCTTTATTTGTGAATCAAGACCAGATGTGTGCACACATGTAATTTATCTGTGTAACGGATCTTTTAATGTGTGTCCTAAAGTGAAGGATTTGTCCAGCGGCAAGAGGATTCCCAGCGATAAGATATTCACAGCTATTGCCTCCATGTTTCCCTACAAAGGCACCACGGAGGAGCTGAAGGAAAAGTAAGAAAAGTCCCATCAACTGAGAGATCTATGTGCACCATGCTGATTAGCCTGTTGCTTGGTGTTCACCATGGAGACGCCAGCAGTCAGGGGGTACAGAAATAATGGCAGCTTCCTCTCAGGCTTTCTGACTCAAAGGGGTAATTGCATCAGCATCTGAAAGCGCTTAGAGACCAAAGACACGTCTTTGCCTAACACTGTCGCACTCTCACAGAAACATATGACTAAAGAAGCAACATCACACATTTTTCTTTCCACTTCCTCCACAGGTACAAGGATTTGCTGGATCCCCCAAGTCCAGTGAAGCTGCCCCCCCTCTGCACCCCAAACTTAGACGGACCTTTTGCAAAGTCTGTGCAGAGGGAGCAGTCGCTACACTCTTTCCACACACTCTTCTGCAGACGTTGCTTCAAATACGACTGTTTCCTCCACCGTAATGACTACATTTTTGTTGTTCTCATATCAGTGTGCATTATGACTATCAAAGCTTCTTTTTCCAGTGCAGGTGAAGCAGGTGTTGAGATTATGCTTGTCTCTGTTGGTTAAGCTTTTCACGCTACACCCAATGTTTACAAGAGGAAAAGTAAGGAGATCCGCATGGAGACCGAGCCGTGCGGGGACAACTGCTTCCTGTTACAGGTGTGAAAAAGCAAAATTCCTCCATCAACCTGTCGTTTCTGTTTGTGCTCAGAGTGCTTTTTGCCTTTCTTTTTTCCTGTGAAGAAAGGGGCCAAAGAGTTTTTGGATCAGAACATGCTGCGGTCGCAGAGATCTCGGAGGCGGCGGAGGCAGCAGCGTCCCACCAGCTCCAGTTGTCCCGGACCTACTGGGTCTGCCGAGGAAAGCAAGGATGGGGACAGTGACCATGAAACCACATCCTCCTCAGGTAGGACAAGAAGGAAGGGGGAAATATCTCCAACATGTTAGAAACTTTATTCATGACAGGAAGAGAAAGAGCTATCTTATCGGCTCGTGTATTTGGGGAATCTGCTCCGTGGGTTCAGAAAGTTTGTTTTCATGCGTTTCTGTTACTCTGAGTCAGCGAAGAGACGCATCATTTACCAAAACATCCCCCAGTTTCCTCCGTTCTGAAACTCTCTGTGGCCTAACTGCTCTCCTTCTGAAAAGGAAAATTTGGCTTGAGATGACAGCTTTCGAGTCATATCCTGCTTTTCTCTCTTTTTACATCTCCCAATATCAGCCGTCTCTTGCCAAGCAAAATAAACCAAACGCTATTATTTTGTGATTCAGCCTCTGCATAAACACAGTCTTCCATCCTCGTCCTACGGCTTGTTTTTCCTCTTCTTTTCTAAGTTCTGCAGACGTCTTTACATGCAGAGCAGCAAGAGGGCCATTACAGTAATCTCCTCTGGCTCTTTCTGGACCTCGCAGGTTTCCACTAAAGCCTCACAGAAAGTAGGTTTTGGAAACTGTTGGTGATCGGCCAGTGACTCAGCAGACTTTCTCACGTTTTTTGTGACAGTGTGGAAAAACAGCTTGTGGAGCAGATTATTAAAGAGCATAAAGAGCCAGAGCGTGTGGCCACAGCAGAGCTCCCTTCAGCCTGTTGCCAGGCAACGTTTGGCTCTCTGATATGAGTCATGGATTGGAAAAAGCATCAGTTTTGAATAAGTAAAATGTCAAAGTCTAAATGCAGGATTTTGTTTGTGTGCATAGATATAAAAGAAAGGATATTCAGAAATACCAGTGTTAGTACGGCGATGTCTGAGAGCCGATAAAAGCTGTCAAAGATTTTCGAAAGAAGACAGAAAAGTCTTTTTCTTGTGCACATTTCTGCTAAAGCTAGCTGATCAGTAATACTACAGTATTTTTGTGTGAAATAGAGGGGAATTCTCGCTGTCAGACTCCCACCAAGCTGCGTCCAGAGGAGGATGACGGGGAGCAGCAGGCCTGCTGTGTGGTCCAGTGGAGCGGCGCTGAGGAGTCACTGTTCAGGGTGCTGCACGGCACATACTTCAACAACTTCTGCTCCATCGCCCGCCTCATCGGCACAAAAAACTGCAAAGAGGTGGGAATAGTTTCACTTTAAAAACCAACTTCTGACTCCTAACTCCAAAAATGTCACCTCTACTCAACTCACAGCTGCTCAACCACAATAAATAGAAACTAAAAATGAAACCAGAAGTATTTTAGAGAACTAACAACTAGTATTACATCTAACAAGGATGTCTTCAGATCAGATTCAGATCATGGGATGGGGACGGCACTCGGCGCTAACAGTCAGGTCATTTCTTCTAAACTATGATGCTCTTAAACTGATTCATAGTTGTTTTGAATCAACGCAGGAGACATAATTGTGCAAATGATTTCTGCTGTGTTTGCGTCAGTCGGGGCTAGTGTAACAGCAGATGCGTGTTGGGCTGGTGGTTTTATGACGTAGATAATTAATGTGTGTCTGGAGAGAGTCTGGCATGTGGCACTGTAAACAGGGAGTCTTACCAGATGCCACGTTTCTCATATTTACTCATGATGCAAGTGTTCAGAAAGTCCCAGTTTTGTGTCATTCTGGCAGAGGCAGCTGGTGAAAACAATATTTGGTGGGATGTTGTGTGAAAAGATTTTCCTTCTTAGTAAGTTTCCAAATGAACAGTTCCAGTTCCAAAACAATCATTTATTCCCCTTATCTAGATCAGCAGTTTTTCAGATAAACTCAAATTTACAGATAAATTAATTTATAATATTAGTCAAATATTTAGTTTTCCAGCTCGATGTTTCTGTCTCTGCGTGTCTTAAAGAGCAGGTTCACAGCTGCACCGTATGTCTGTGTCTCAAGGAAGAGGCTAAATCTGGGTTTTGGACATTGAGATGTGTGTGTGTGTGTGTGTGTGTGTGTGTGTGTGTGTGTGTGTCCCTCCACGGAGATGCACTCTTGTGTAGTTTTGAAAGAAAATAGCCTGGGGCAGGATTTTTGGGGACACTTTTTTACATTAGCTTGCACAATATTGGACAACATATCTGCACCAATGGCACCTTTGCTGTTGTTGCTTTACATGACAGGTCAGTTGAACGATAGATTTTTGTTGTAATCTCTCTCAGGTGTACGAGTTTGCAGTGAAAGAGGTTCTGATTCATCGCGTTCCTTTGGAAGATGGAGGCATCTCGCCACAAAAGAAGAAACGAAAACACAGGCAAGAACCTGACTTTTAGCATCATCCTTCATGGAAACGGCAGAAATGTTGTGTTTGCTTGTGTTTGTGAGTCTGTTAGAGTAATATTTAATGAACCACTGGACAGATTTCAATGAAACTCAGATAATAGTCATTGGATCCACTACTAATTGACCTTTGGAGCCAACTTGATTCACGATTTTCATCCTAGCCAAGTGAGCTGTAAACACAAAAAAGGCTAGAACTATTTGTTAAACTAACAAATATTAAGCTACAATTTGGTGTTCTAGTAGCTCCTCCCACATGCTGTCAGCAGTACACTTTAGTGAAATCTCAGCTAATCACTGTTGAAGTAAACCATTCCAGTTTGTTAGCAACAATATATCACGAACCATCAAATGGATTTTCATAAGACTCTCAGAAACGACTCTATAACAGATTCTCTTTTAAACTCTACCTCATAATCATGGCCACCATTTCTAATTAACCTTATCAATCAATCAAATTTTATTTGTATAGCTCCTTCCACTGCCTTTGTGGGAGCTCAAGGTGCTGAACATAGCATATTGTAAAGACATAAAAGAACAAACAAATAACTAGTCAATTAAAAAAGGGTTAAAACAGAATAAAATTACATAAAAGCCAAACCATAAAAGTGAGTCTGCAGGCAACTTTAAAAACCTGCAGTGATGGTGGCTGCTTCACAGCAAGCAGTAAGTCATTCCATAGAATAGGGACCATATCCAAAAAGGCCCAATCCCTTCTGCACCTATACCTGGCACGTGGGACAGTCAACAACCCCTGCTCAGCAGAGCCAAGAGACCGTCATGGAACATGACGTTTCAACAATGCAGCCAGAGCACAACCCTGTAAGGACCGATAGACATACAACAAGATCTTAAAGGCACACTTGGCTTGTTTTTAGCACCCCCTAGTGTCCGTTAGTGAAATCAAAAGTGAAACTTATCTCCTTGCTGTGCGTTTGTCTTTTTAACACCTTACTCTAACTGCTGAAATGTCTCCTCAGCCTTCATTAGTGTCTACAGGAGCGGTTCATCACTAAATCTAACAAATCAGCTGTGTTCATGATCTAAAACATGCTGGAAGCAGACTGCAGCATTCAAACCAGCATACAGTGCAGGTGTACGAACATAAAAATGGCTGCACCTCCATAAATGTACTGTCCTGAAATACCCAGAGTTCAAATCGATTGTGTGAGATCTTGCGTTATTATCTGAGATCATTCACAACATTTGGTTCAACATTTGACCAAAACCCCAAAAACTCCATCATTTGTCAACAAATCAAAAATTTAAGATAAACCTCTTGAATGGATGAGGCTAGTCTGTGTATTTAATTCTTATTTTCTGTCACATTTGTAGAATTGTCTTCTAATAAGTAACGAGAACATAGCATCTCAGCAGACAGTTAGAGAGGTTATAATTAAATAAACTTGCGTATTTTTCTTTGTTTACCGTTTCAGATTATGGGCAAAGATCCAGCTAAAGAAAGGTATTCTACAAAAATCACCACTGCTACCTGGCAACAGTCTTTGACACACATCACAGCTCACAGTCCCGTTTTGGGGGTTTTGTCCTTTGTTGCTCCAGATAACTCGTCCAATCAGGTGTACAACTATCAGCCATGTGACCACCCTGACCACCCGTGTGACAGCTCCTGCCCGTGTGTGATGACCCAGAATTTTTGTGAGAAGTTCTGTCAGTGTGAGAACGAGTGTGAGTGTCACCTTTTTCTCAAGCTCCTTATAAAATCAGGTAGTGTCACATAAACTGTAGCTGCCTTTGCTTTGTTTTTCTGGGTCAGTGTGACACTTGTTTTATTTCCTGAAAGCTGTTTAAAGACCTTTTCTCTGAGCTGCAGGCTGTAAACGTGTCTGTGCAGCAGAATAGGTGCTTGTCTGTTTATCACAGAGCTGCATCTGTAATGAGAAACATCTTCTGCAGCAGATCTGTGTTTTCTGAAATGGCCACACGGTGGAAGGAAGGAATTGTGTTTTTTATTTAACCCTCTGGAGAGATATCAGTCCAGACGAAGCAGAACATGAAGTAAACATTTGGCTGTTGTTTTGAAAGAATGTTTTAGCCTCATTTGTTCTCATGTTGTGGTTCGGTCACCTTCTCCCCTCCTCTTCATCACCACGCCTTTTCCCGTAGCAGAGGAGAGCCCGGGCCAAACAGGAAGCAGTGCTCATTTCCACATGTGTGCGCTTTAAAGACTTGGAGAGAAATCAAAGAGATGTCACGAGCTCTGTGGCTGAAATACAGCATCATCAGTATGAGTCAAACCGCTCCAGCGTAACCAAGCTCGACAAGACAGACATGAAACCCACGGAGGTTAGGAGAAGTTGAGGATTTAAAGGAACCACGGAGCTGTCTGGACTTCTTGTTATGGACAATTTTCTCTGAGTAGAAGCTTCTTGGAAGAGATTTCCGATCACTTTTGCTTGAGCTTTGGCTCCATCTGCCCAGAGGGTGTTATGTTACAGTCTTTAAAATTGCATTTGGGCATATCTGCCAGCAGAGGTCTCATGACTGATGAATCTATCAGCGTTGCTCGCCCACTTACCGTAGTTCACGTGCTGCAGCTGCTAAATCGAGCTGCTCTAACTCACGTGTATTTTTATTTTACAGTGTACAGTTTCATCTTGACTTCTGTACTTCCTGTCTGTGAACTGGTTTCCAGGCCAGAACCGCTTCCCAGGCTGCAGATGCAAGACTCAGTGCAACACGAAACAGTGTCCGTGCTACCTGGCTGTGAGAGAGTGTGACCCCGATTTGTGCATGACCTGCGGCGCTGCAGACCACTGGGACAGCAAAGTGGTCTCCTGTAAGAACTGCAGCATCCAGAGAGGCCTAAAAAAGGTTTGCCTGAACCCTCGATCTGATATGGTGAAACTGTGGAAGGTGGGAGCTGGCGGGAAATGGTCTTCTACCTCTGATTTATCTTTCAGCACTTGTTACTGGCTCCATCAGACGTAGCAGGGTGGGGAACATTCATCAAAGAGCCCGTTCAGAAGAATGAATTCATCTCTGAGTACTGCGGAGAGGCATGTGCACTTTGATTTTTATCCAAATAGGTCAACGAGAAGCTGTGATTGAGCTTTTACAAAGTTATTTCTTCTTTATGTGTTTGGAGCAGCTGATCTCTCAGGACGAAGCAGACCGACGTGGAAGGATCTACGACAAATATATGTCCAGCTTCCTGTTCAACTTAAACAACGGCAAGTTTGTGTTTTTATTGCTTGCAACAGGCAAACAGACTCAGTGTGTTGACAGATCCCTGTTGTGTCCCTCTAGATTTTGTTGTGGACGCCACTCGAAAGGGTAACAAGATCCGTTTTGCGAATCATTCGGTGAATCCCAACTGCTACGCTAAAGGTGACTCGGTTTCATTTGGATTCAGAGTTTTCCAAAGACTTCTGTCGGCTGATGTTTTGTTTATTGCTGTTCCAGTCGTGATGGTTAACGGAGACCACCGTATCGGAATATTCGCCAAACGAGCTATCCTGCAAGGAGAAGAGCTCTTCTTTGACTACAGGTAGAGTCACGGGCCTTTTTGTGACTCTCCATCAGCTTAAAAGTAAATTTAAAAAAGGAAAACAAAGCCACTACATATTATTTATTTAGTGGCTTTTAGTTATATGTTTTACTAATTTTCTTTTTCATGTCTGCTCCAACAGATACAGCCAAGCTGATGCCCTCAAGTACGTCGGAATCGAGAGGGAGGTGGACTTGTCTTAGCTTCGCTGCTGTACTTATAACCTGGCTTTTGTTCCTCATCTCTGTACATTATGCAAGCTTTTACTGCATTCGTCATGCTGATCAGTGAAATGCATGTGCTGTCTTCTGACACAACCATCAGTTTAACACGTTAGCTGCTGCAGTAGCTTCAGTCAGGCGCTCCTCTCATGCACTCGGCATTCTAGATGATGTTGCACCCTGATTGGTCTTAAGAAAAAACCGTGTTCAGGTTTGACAGCTTGGTTTGTTTCTCAGTGAATCTTTACAGCAGCTAGCATCAGAACCACGTCTGTGTGGGTTTAAAAAAAATGTGCATTTACGTCAGCGTTTTGCAAAAAATATAAAAAAATAATAGGAAACTAGATGAGAAACCGACTGACTGAATGTAACTTGTAGATGACGAAGAAGAGCTCCTACTCATTGTTTCTTTTTTTTTTACATTATTGGTACTTAAAGCAATGTATATATCTGATATATTTAGCATCATGTGAATATTATCACACATTGCCAGGCAAATTAGTAGTAAATAAATTAGTCGCAGATTAATTGTCTTCCTTTAAAATCTAATTAAAAAGTGCCAAATAATTCCTCTTATATGCTAAATAAACTTGCATGTGAAATGTTGCTTGGTTTCCATGTCAAGGTTCTAATAATAGTAAAAGTACGACGATGAGTGTTTGACCAAATATGGGCGTCACATCATGTGTAACATTCATTTATCATGTCTATCATTTCAAATCCACATTATTGTCCACGCTGTTGTTCAGTTATAAAACACAAACGGCTCACTACCTTCAAAAGAAATGTTCTCGTGGAGCCGAACACAATGAAGTTTAATGCTGTGTACAGTGTATGCTCATAAGAATAAAGGTTTAACTTTATATGATATTAATGATGTCTGTCTGTGTTCTTATGTAGCTGGAGCATGAGAGTAATGATCCTCAAATCTTTACATCTATGCACACTCCTGAAGTATTTACAGCTATTTATGAAGACTATTTTTATCCTTTACATAAATTATAGCTTAAACATTCTATAATTTTATGTTTATATTTATTTCTGGAGATTTTATCTCAAACTTGTGTTACGACCCCAACTACATCACCTCCAAACACAACTGCTTCCTTCAAGCTTCTTTAATTCAGATGACAGTGTAGAATTGAGTTGATTTACACAGTAATGGTCATTTACAGTGGAATTATTACAAAACCAACAGAAAAATATCTGAATATGTTCAGAAACACAACTGTTCTTGTTTGTATTGTTTAGTGGTGCTGAGACTAACATTTCTGCTATGACCTCGATCACTGCTGAAAGGGTGTCTGCAAGTTTACTTACAGTTTACTACTTTAATATATGTAAAACCGAACAAATAAACCCAAATTATAATGAAAATTTAGTATTTTTTTCCTTACATGTATGTTTTTTAGGTGTGTAAGTCAAAGACTGTATATATAAGAGGTGTAAGTGGAGGGAGCCTCATGTTTAAAGCAGCAGACACCCTGCCAGAGCAAACCTCTTGCTGGCTAGCTCCCCCTACTGGACACCTACTGAATTACATCCATGTCTCACTCTACTAGTGTCAGTGCACCACAATACTATTGAAGACCTGGCATCAACTGCACATTTAACATTTTCTGGTTGCATGTTGGTGAGGAAACAATAAAAACACACAAACATTAGGATATCCAGTCAGTCACACAAACTCCAGGGACCACAATTATCATGTGAGGCATACATAATGGGACACTGCTATGCTGAAAAATGATAAAAATAAAGATTCAGTGAGATGAACGTATTCTTATAATATGTGATTTTCTTTCCTAATAGGCAGCAAAGCAAGTTTGTCTAAATTTTCATGTGAAAACACAAAACATTCTCTGCCATATTCACAAAACAGTGATTTCTTTCTGACTTTCATTTATCACATTTCCAAAAATACAGTATATCCTGAAAATGCCAGTTTTGAAATCTGTACAGGTTCATACATCATTAGCAACTTAGTGTCATCGTTTTTTACAGCTTCTGTACATTCTCTCACTGAACAGTTTTACACAGTCCTGCCCGTCTGTAATGGAGGAAAACCAGCAGCATTCTGGAGGCGGTTAGGTCTACAGACAGCAGGTGCTGTGCTTTCTTTAACCTGAGCGATCTGAAAAGCTATTCTTTCATCAAGAACAAAAACATCAGCAGGTCTGCTCAGACGGAGTCTGAGAGTTTACATTCACAGCACTCCATTTTTGTGTAAAAACCTAAAACATTAAAAAGTCTTTCAACACATTATTCACAGTATCACATCCTATATGCAAATTAAGAAACATTCACATTGTTAGTGACTGGAAGAAGCTCGTATTATTGCATGTTTCTGCAAAGTGCGGTCATGCTCTACATATGCATAGCTAAGATGTCGCAAATGGAATTCTTTATTTTTCCACACACACAACAGTTCTTTAGTGTTAAGTAGAGCTGCAGTGATTGATGATAGCTCTAAGCTTTGGTTGCTACACACATTAAAGGACCAGTGACAGAAATCTTATTCAGATGTGTTTCATATTATTATTTTTTTCTCTGTGAGCAGCTAGCTAACCAAGCAGCAGCAAAGATAATGTGGTCAGCTACAGTGTTGAGCAAAATTATTCTAGCAGTGTCAGAAGTAAGAATTTACATTATTGTGGTCCGCTGTACATATGTTGTTCTTGTTGTGTGTTTATATGTTTGCTTTCCATATGGCCATAAGGAGCAGCTGTTCCCTGAAATCCGTTAAACATGGAAGATGAAAGGATTGTGGAAGGACTGATTTTTTTATTGTTATTGTCATTAGATTTGCTGAGTCAAACACTTCGTAGCACCACGCCAGTGGCAGCTTGATGAGAATATTTACTACCCTGGGTGGGAAGCTTCATCACATTGACTTTTGTTTTTATCTCACATCACACCAACAATCTGCTAGCTCTCACATTCTGAGATACATTACCGTCAAATTAGCACATTCTTATTTTCAAAGCCTCACATTTGAGAATACGTTTGTAAATCTGAGCATTTCTAACCATAGAAGCTGCTATCTATTAACATTTACGTTCTGGATAGGTAATGCACCATTATAGGCTGTAATACAACAAAATAGCAAATATACCTTCAACAGTCGTATTATATTTCACCTTGAAGCAGAAAAACGTCATGCTAGCTAGCATGTTCTCTTTTCACTTGGTTGTTTTTGCTCATTAACATCAGTTTTCTTCCTTTAGTTTGATTATTTTTGCACCCAGACCGAATTTAATTGAATGGCTCATGTGAGATTGTCCAAAGTATAATTTAGTCTGCAATCAGTCTCTACAGAAAGCTGTTGATACATTTAATCTGTGTCAAAAATGGCTCAGAAATCAAATCAAATCAAATCAATAAAAGCTTGAATACCTACAAGTGTTTTAATTAAACATTGTTTTTTTTCCCCTCACACAGTGTCCAATCTAAACTCTCTCTGATGAAGCTTTAAGCTTCCAGATCAAGGTTGCTCAGATGAGGCACTTCAGAATTTCACCCTGCGATACTGCGTGAGTTTTGTTGGCTACTCATGCAACCCGGGGCTTGATTTCAACTTTGAACCCAGCAAAACTTGAACATCCTAAAACAAAAACTGTGTAAAACAGAGCACCAGGCGTCATGTGACACTCAAACGTGGGAAAAGAACACTAAACAAAATGCTGAAAAATAAAGGAAAATAACAAATTAGAAAATTTACTACAAGTATCTGTGGTTTTTGTGCACTCACCCTCACTCCGACCCCTTTTATCAAACCCCCACCCGTTATCCCATGAGTCCGTGGTGTTAGCCGCTCCTGATTTCCTCTTCGATTTCTGGAATGCTCTTTTTTTCTCTCCTCAAGGTCTCGGTCAGTGGCCTGGAGCTGCTGGGAGACTCCAGGTTTTTGGGTTCATTGGTGTGGTAACTTCCCTTTTGCTGGTAAGCATAAATATAGATGGTGTACAGGCCTCCAAGGAGCAGTATAAACGCCACGAGGACAATGACTGAAGGATAAAAATAGAACAGTTAGACAGGAGCAAATATGAACCTTAAAATACAGATCAGGAGCAGTAATAAGACAAGAGAGGCCTGTAATTTTCATCATACCTCAACTATGAGAGACAAAATGAGGGAAAAAATCCAGAAAATCACATTGTCTGATTTTTAAAGAATTCATTAGCAAATTATGGTGGAAAATAAGTATTTGGTCAATAACAAAATTCCATTTCAATTCTTTGTTATATACCCTTTGTTGGCAATGACAGAGGTCAAATGTTTTCTGTAAGTCTTCACAAGGTTTTCACACACTTGCTGGTATTTTGGCCCATTCCTCCATGCAGATCTCCTCTAGAGCAGTGATGTTCTGGGGCTGTCGCTGGCAACACGGATTTTTAACTCCCTCCAAAGATTTTCTACAGGGCTGAGATCTGGAGACTGGCTAGGCCACTCCAGGACCCTGAAATGCTTACGAAACCACTCCTTCATTACCCGGGCTGTGTGTTTGGGATCATTGTCATGCTGAAAGAGCCAGCCATGGTTCATCTTCAATGCCCTTGCTGATGGAAGGAGGTTTTCACTCAAAATCTGACGATACATGGTACCATTCATTCTTTCCTTAATGTTGCATAATGCATAATGTTGCCACCCCCATGCTTTACAGTAGGTATGGTGTTCTTTGGATGCAACTCAGCATTCTTTCTCCTCCAAACACGACGAGTAGTTTTTACCAAAACGTTCTATTTTGGTTTCATCTGACATTCTCTCTCAATCCTCTTCTGGGTCATCCAAATGCTCTCTAGCAAACTTCAGACAGCCTGCACATGTACTGGCTAAAGCAGGGGGACACATCTGGCACTGCAGGATTTGAGTCCCTGGCGGCGTAGTGTGTTACTGACGGTAGCCTTTTTAACTTTGGTCCCAGCTCTCTGCCTGTAGGTCCCACTGTGTAGTTCTGGGACTTTTGCTCATCGTTCTTGTGATCATTATGACCCCACGGGGTGAGATCTTGGGTGGAGCCCCTGATGGAGGGAGATTATCAGTGGTCTTGTATGTCTTCCACTTTCTAATTATTGCTCCCAGATTTGATTTCTTCACACCAAGCTATTGCAGAATCAGTCTCTCATTTCTCATTTTTCTCATTTGTCTCATAATTAAGGCATACCTAAGAAAATTACAGGCCTCTCTTATCTTTTTAAATGGGAGAACTTGCACAATTGGTGGTGACTAAATACTTTTTTGCCCCACTGTATTTTCTTGCTACCAGGGAGTAAAGGTACTGACAATAACAAAAACACCCTTAGTTAGCAGCTGTTAGTGGCGCGGAGGAGTCTGTGGTGTCCTTCCTAAGTCCTACAAGTTAGTAAACAAAAGCGTGCATGAGCAGTGTTGCTTTTGGAGACTCTGACATGAAGCACACAGCTTCATACAGCGGAGCTGCCATGGGCTCCTCCTCCATCCAACAGCGCTCACAGCAGATGGTCACGCCTTGCAGTGCCACTGCAGTTCCAGTCTGAGCTGTAGTCAGAGAAGACGTTAACTCACGGCATTGCTAGTGAATCGCACATGCGGTGAAGCCGCTCCTGGCTGATTCTACCCACGCCAATCAGAGGCTCCTAAAAATACTACTTATTATTTTAAAATAATGGCATACAAACAACATTTTGAGGATTGTAAAATGCCAGTAAGAAAATCTAAGCTGTTGGTTTAGAAGATCTAGAGATGACCTGAAGAAAACTGGTGCTTAGTGTCCTGAGAGGCTCATAAATCAAGACCACAGGATGATTTACGGCCCAGAGTTAGAGCATTTATGCCCAGATTGAAAAATAAGACCTTTCTTGGCAGTATGAACATTTTGGATGGAGCCATGTGCTAAAGTGATGTGCTCTTCTTAGTTTTAAACTGTTCTATAAACTTCTGTAATTATTATTTCTGTTTTTATCTGTGTTTTCTTCAGTTTAATGCGTTTTATTTTATAGAGTTTGTGCTCTCTGTTTAGGTTGCTTCACCCTCATCACATGATTTTAGTTCCTCAATTGTAGTTGGAAGTCGTTTACTGATGTCCTTCAAGCTCTCAAGCATCTTTCTAAGTCTGCCTGTTGTCTTTCCTTCTGTTTTCCTTCATCCAAGATGAAATCTGCTATGGTTCCCACGAGGAGAACTCACAGTAATTCAGCTATAGCAAAAACAAAAAAACATTTTCCGTCTTTCTTTGGTTTCAGACAAAAACAGACTTTCTAAATGACTCGTAGATTTGTGAGCCACAGCTGCTCATTTCCACCCTGACTATTGCACACAAGAGGAGTGATTTCTCCATCACGTTATTTGTAGCAGCATATCAGACAGGGAAGATGTCTCCAGTCCTATTGTCGGGACACATGAATGCTGCGATAATCCCTAATGACATGTTGATGTCCTGCATTAGCATATTATTCCCAAAGCTAAATGATCTCTGAAGCAGAAGCATCTAGCAGAGATGAACAGCGAGCTGCACCGGTGCAGGCTAAATATAGCTGATCCGGTGAAGGTCTCAGACAGGGATGATGGGGTGGGGAGGGGGGTGTCTGCTGCAGCTTAATCCTGAGACTTCAGCCTCGCCTGCTTAACAGTGGAGACCTACTCTAATTCTAATTCTGTGATGCTGCAGATCATTTATTCATTCTCAGCCTTTTAATCTGTTGTTTTGTAACTAGGTGCATCAGAATGTGGATTCCTCAAAATACGTGATCCTTTTCTAAACTATGGATTAATCTGAAAGACACATCTGTAGGAACATCTGTATCAACAGTAGTAGAATGTACAGATGTATACATTTTTTGATGAAATAATATATTTGAAATATATTTTAACTGCTGATTTTAGGTAGCATTCATTTTTAAATAATATTATAATTACCTGCAGAAGTTGGTTCACATTTTCAGTTTAGCAAACAAAATTAAAGGAATTTGATGTCGACAAAACAACAAATCTTCTGTTTGGCTTTTGCTTTGGTTCTAATATAAAAGGTTTGCCGTCAGATGCTTGTTAAAAAGTCTAAATCTTACAAGAGTAAAGTTCACCAGTGATGAGGAAGAAAATAGTTACATTACTGCTCCTGTTTATTTAATGAAGTAGTTCCAGAACAAGATGGAAACAAAACGATTAGGTATAAAAGAAGAATGAGAGAACTAAGAAGAAAAAGAAAAGTCTTACCTGCTATCCAAAGCAGACCTATGTCATCGTGCATATAAAAATACTCTGTAAGGCAGAAATAAAGAGGATTACTCAAGCTCATATACTCTCAGACTACGATAATAAACTGAAACTCACCTATGCTGGTAAACCAGGGGTCTACTTCCCAAGGCACATAACCTAGGACAGGAGGAAACGCCCCACAGTTGGTCTCAGAGACGTATCCTTGTGTTGTTACCGGGGGGTCCGTTTCATTCGGGCGGAAGAGGGCTTTCAGAGGAGCATAGACGTTATATCTCACTCCAGATATGCAGCCGATGAAGCCAGGAGCGTTGTGTCTCTGGATTTCATAATCAATATCACCAACCTCTGAAAAAAGAAGGGAAAAAAATCAATTAAACATTAATTTTTAATAGTTGGAATTAATAATTGGCTGTAAATTTGAAACCATTGGTCAGAATTTACCCATCACTCTGCCAAGGAACATGGACTTTGGAGAGTCAAACCTGGCATCCTCCACCAACGTTATCTTCTCAACTATGGGTTCCATGTAATCCACCTGTGAGTTCAAAGACATTTGTTAAAAAAAATACTCTTTCACTGGAGGAAAGTTTATTCATGAAGGTGTTTTTCCTGCACTGGAAAGTCACCAGAGACAGACATAGGAAGAGACTATTATTCATTCTTTTACCAAAAGGTAAAAGCCCAAAATTACCACCATCTATGGAAAGTTAGAACTTAACTATAATTGGAGAAATAACTTTGGCTCTGTTGAAATACAAGAAAATTGACCTAAAAGTTTAACGTTTCTTGTTACTCCCACAAAAACCCCATAGGTTAGATAAAGATAAGTTAAGTTAGGTTAGGTTAGGTTAGGTTAGGTTAGGTTAGGTTAGGTTAGGTTAGGTTAGGTTAGGTTAGGTTAGGTTAGGTTAGGTTAGGTTAGGTTAGGTTAGGTTAGAACACCAGTAGCTCAGGAGGAAAATAAGTCTGTCAAGTTAAACATTTGTAATTTGATCTCCACAACTCATGTTAGAGCTGGATGAGAGAATGAAATCTGCCTTCACTGGTCCTATAGTCTGTTTGAGTTTGTATGTTGAACTATAAGGTGGCCAACAAGACTAAAAAAGACCAGTCAGTTTACCGTTTTAGACATGGACATCTTGTAAGAGTTGAGTTGAGCCTTCATCCCTAACATTACCCCTTCCGGATGTCTGAATCACTTTTTAGACCTAATTTGGTGAAAATCAAACATTGTGCCAGAAGCCAGATTTATCTATTGTTAGCAGTGAGAGGACAAACCTGTGTTTTGATGGTTCTGTTGTGTCTGGTTATGTTCACATAGTGAGGATATCCATCTGCCAGGTTCCGGTTAGTCAGCTGGTACTTGTGTGTTATAAGCCCCAGCCTATACCTCAGATCAACACTACCTGGAAGGAAGTGAGATAGCAAAATTATCTGCAGCAGGTCTCTGATCTGCTAATAAAACCAAAACTGTTTTGCAAATGAATCCATTCTCCAAATCCACAGCTACCCCTCTCCCACCTACCATCAGTTTTGAGGACAACAGCGATGTAGTCTTGAACAAACGAGCTGATGTAGAGTAGCACAGCAGGAGCGTGAACAGTGCTGAAACTGAACTCTATGTCATCTGCCGTGTCGTTGTAGCCGAGACTGAAGTTGTCATAATGCGGGTCAATCCAGTTTGCCCACACTGCCTCGTTTGATGTGGGCTTTTTCCGTATGTTGTACTTTAGCCACGACCCAATCTCAAAGTAAGCTCCGATGTCTTTGAAGAGATCATTGTGGAGTTAGATACCTGTTCTTGAGTGTTAGAACTGATGATAGTTACAATAATCTGACTATTTCAAAACTTTAACTCACCTTTATGGCAGTAGAAACCATCAAAGGCCGTATTATTACAGTCACACGTATAAGAAGCATATCCTTCGATACACTGGCCGCTGTTTCGACACGGTATGGTGGCGTTGAGACACTGTCCTGTGCAGTTCCTCCTAATACCCTGTTCCTCATTTACTTTCCCTTCTAAATCAAGTGGAACACCGTTCATTCGTAACCCTCGAAGGCACCCTAAGAAAGGCCTGAGGGTGCGGTTGGCTGCACCTAAATGTACAGAATGTCAGTGGTTAAAAAGGAGTGTTAGTACATTTTAGACGTCAACAAGTTCTTCCCAGGCCACCTACCTACAAGAAGAGGATGTGTGAACTTCATGGTGACAAAGGTCTGACCTGGTAAGCGTTTGACAGTCCAAGGCTGATAATCAACTTTGATCCGGGCCACCTTCACGTTAAGCTCAGCCTGAACAAAATGCCACTCGTTGTCATTGAGTGGCACGGGGGAGTGAAGGGTCACGTTGAGGATGCCATCGCCAACCATAAATATAAACGCAAGATTGTGGGTGGCTAGAAAAACAAAAAAGGGGAAGTTTTAAGACTTGACTTGATGAAAATATTTCACTTATGGGTGAAACAAACTTACTGTTCAGCTCAAGTCTTAGGAAGTTTCTGAGTTGTTCGTCGGAGTTCTCCAGGAAGACACCATGGTCTCGGTAGGTTTTGAAGTGGAAGGAGATGTCAACAGTAGTTCCGGGTCGGAAAGTGGGGAAAGTGATGTAGGTGGGTTTGGTGAAGGCGATTGTGTTCCAGATGTTTCCTGTAGAAAATAATAAATGCAAATGAAAAGAAGCCCAATCATAACAACGAAAATCATCATCGTAACCATAGACATGAATACGTAGACGCCCCATTGGGCGCTGGAGAGCGTAACAGTGTTGCTGCCATATTGGATGGGTCTCCTCATTCTCCAAAGTCAATGCAGAGTGCGAAACTATGCCCATTTTGTGCAGCCTACGGTTGCAACAACCAGCGTATTATTGAAAACAGATCACGTGGGATTACTATTGACTTTTCTAGCCTGATGGGATTTTATATTTTAATTTATTTTGTTTAATTATATTTATATTTTAATTATCATGCCATACCATGTGCCTTATTTTGTGAAAAAGTTTGATAATATTAGTTTTTTAGCTGGGTAAGCACCTTCCTCAATAGAAATAAATGCACTGGGGGCAAATGGAGACCCATCTAAGATGGCGGCCGGCCACTACAGTACGTCAGCTCCAATAGGCAGCGCCAGTCCACAAGGCGTCGACATATATATGTCTGTGGTCGTAACCATTTATAATTTAGCTCACTGTCGCCATGGCAGCGAAGTGGCCCAACTGTGACGCGTGCTTCTGAACCAGTCCTGTTGGTGTCACCGACCACCACCCTCCTTACAGGTAGATGGTCCCTAAAGTCCAAGTAGCCTTTATCTGAAAACCTTAAAAAGCACAAAGAGGGTGTTCAAACACAAATGCTAATGTGAGAGACAGAAGACATGCTGGTTAGGTCTGTCTTCTACCATTGTCTGTAGTCAGCATCACAGTTGCACTGAAACTTGGGGTCCACACAGGTCTGGTTGACATGACAGCCACACTTTTTGACTTCTCTGAAAGTCCCGCCCCAGTAATAGTGGCTTTCGTTGTTGCGACCAATCCAATAACCAAAGGGTCTTCCATCTGTTTTGTAAAACAAAGAGCATCATTTAGGACCTTCATATTTTGTATCATTAGTTAAAAAAGAATTGATTCCACTCACTGGGGGTGTTGAGGAGACGAGACTTGTAGCAGGAGTAGTCGATCCACTGCTCACAGTACATGGAGGTGTTTGCCAGAGCTGTGACTTCATCCCAGGAGGCGTTCCAGTAGTTGACATTAACGATATACGGTCGGTCTATTGAGCTCCCAGTTACCTTGGTACCTTCCACTTGATCATGCATGATCACCGTCCAAGCTTTGTAGGCTGCAATGATGTTTCACAAAAGTCATAAACAGAAAGTACAAGGAAGAGGACTAGTAGAATGACTACTTACACTTCATTTTGCAGTACACTTCAAATGGTTTGAGCGGCCCACTGAGATCAGGATCGATGGTGTAGTTCCCAGACCAGTACTTGCCGCTCAGCCTGTAGGCTTCACACGATTCTTTATAAACCGCTGTTGCAGGAACAAAAGAATCCATGTATTATGGCTCTGCCTTGGCCAGGTGTTAATAAACTTAGAAACACTTGATCAGATCATTAGTCAGCTCTTACACATGTGGCACACTTCCCCTTTATAGCCTGTATTCTCACACAGACAGATAAAATCATCCCAGGACTGAATGCATCTGCCCTCATGTTCACATGGATTTGGAGTACATCTACAAACAAACAGATACTTACAGTTAGGTGCTGTTTATATACAATTATCATGCTGATTTCAGATTCTCATCCCTTTCTGACGGTGTTTAATCATTAAATGTTTTCTACCTGTCAGTGATCCCACAGGTACCTAACAGCAGCTCCTCGTATCGCGCCCACTGTCGCTGCAGAATTATGTCGATATCTAGCTGCTCGTTGTCTATGAAGATATGCTGCATGCAGCCATGGAAGCGATTCAGTTTAGTCTCACATTTGAAAGCTGTGTTATTGGTTTTTGGACAACCTGAAAGTAGAAAGTAAACATTTTGCATGACTTGAGGAGCACATTTTGGTTATTAGAGATGGTGGCAGTTTAAATCAGAACCTCACCCCCAAAAAAGTAGCGGTCACTTGTTCGGATGGAGAACGGGTTGGTGATCTTCAGCGGCGAGCCCTCTTCTTCATCAATAGTAAGTGTCAGCAGGTTGTCTCTGGCTGCTAAATCCACTGAATGCCAGTAACCATCATTCAGCCGGTATCCTAAAGATCAAGACAGAGTCTGTGATGATGTTCTCCTTTTACACCATTAAGCATAGGAGTTACACCAAAATCTTACCTGCAGCAAACTGAATCTTCTTTTTTCCAGTCTGAAAGATGGTCACATTGATCTGACCCTCACTCAGACCCAGCTCAAGGGCACCCAGGTTATCAGCAAAGCGTGTGAACATCAGCAGCCCAGTGTAGTCCCATGAGCGGAACTTAAACTTAACAAACATGCGAGGCTTTCCAAAGAACCCCGGCACTTGCAAGAAGTTGTTGGGTCCAGCAAAGGTCATTGGTTTGAGTAGAATGTCTCGGCAGGCATAATGCATCTTTTTCTATATAGAAAGACAAATTATCATTAGTCATGATGATGCATTTCATAATTTTATTAATGAAATATCGACTCTAATCACCCAGACAGCACACAGGAGTTTGATGAGGCTTACATTTCGAGGAATACGGATGTCAGGTTCCTCATTCTTGGCCTTGCCAATAATGTTGATGCCATTGATGAAGACGTTCTCCAGACATCCTCGGAAATTTGGTGTGGTTGGAAGGTGAGGCATGTTTTTCTCAATGACACCTCCCACATACATCTAAAGGGTGAGTCAGGATATTTAGTCCTTAAGTAAGAGCATCATTCCACTTTCAATCAGATGTGACTAAGAAAGTGACGTTCTTTGGTACCTGAGTATCTAGATCCAGGTGAGTAAATTCTCCATTGCAAATGGCCGTCACTGTCTGACTGTCCACGGTGAAGTTCACCTGTCTACCGTAGCGCTTGATAGTGACATAGTGCCAGTGGAGATTATCTAGAAGACTTCCTGCAGTCAGAGTAATTCGGCCATCAACTTTGTGCACAACGCTGCTTCCTAAAGAACAAAGGGCGTGTGAAGAAAGAAATTTAAAAACAGAAGTTCTTACCAGTAGCAAACAAAAGTAAGGAAAATGTAGCATCTTTTTTAAAAAAACTGTTAGCAATATAAACAGCAACATCAAGATAGCAGTTCAGTCAAGATAGCTTTATTTTCAAACTGAGAAAATTGCTTCATCCACTATAATTTATGAAGATCCTGAAAGGCAAGAGGCAAAACAAATAAATAATGCTGGCCCACTTTCTAAATCTGAAGAAATGTCCCTTTTCTCTCAGCATATGCCCCAAAAGCAGATGAAAATTGTTTTTGGTGGAAGAAGAATTTAAAAGATTTTTTTTCATAATTTCAAAAAGAATATCTGTTGATAATTGGGAAGACAAGTGTTTTTTAATTCATTTGGTTGCTTGCCCTTACAGTTTTTTCATTTGTTTAATATGTATATTTTTTATGTTCATTTGATTCAGAAGTGAAAAAGAAATTAGATTTCCAAAAAAACTCTTGCCTCCAAAAACAAGAGAAACAGAAATTTGACCCGTCTTTAAAAAACTGAGCAGCCAATTTTTTTTTCTTTTTGCATTTGCACTTCAGGGCTTCCATAAAGTTTCTCTCCACAGATCATATGTTCACATGGAAGGGGACGCAGGAGGCTCACCAAGGCTGATGTGCAGGTAAAGGCGACCTTTCTTTAGCTCCAGGGTGAAAAGGTCACCTTGAATCCCCTCACTGTGTAACAGCAGACCATCCTGCTCCAGAGTCTTGAAGTTTATGGCGATGTGGTCATGCAGAGTGCGGGACCGTTTTTCTGGGAACATGTAGACTACTGCATCATCTCCATTATACTGTAGCACATACGAATCTGGAAATAAGGAAAAATAAAGTTTGAAAACTGAATGCGACATCAAAAGCTGCTTCTTATTTGTGCATCAATAAATTTAACGATGAAGATGCAGAATATCTGAAATGGGAACAGATTTGTGAATCCACCTATCAATCATATTTACCATAATCACAGCCAAAGAGCTCAAGTCTGACTCCAATCTTTCCTCCATTCTCTGTGTTCCACTCCAGAGGCAGCAGACGAATGTGTTTAGCGGTAAAGGCATAATGGAAGACATTCCTCTTCACCTGATAATAATTCCAGTTACCAGGCAGCGTCTGCAAACAGATGGGACAGGGAGCGCATGGAGAGTTACTGCTGCTGCATCGCCTTATTAAGAGACAGGAGATAAACTGACGATGAGATTAGCTTTGTTGCTGCTGAGAGAGATAATATACCTCGCTGTGTTTGTTTCAGCACCAGAGACAGTAAATATAATAGAACATCCCTAAATCAACAATGAGGAATTATGTTTGACTGGTTAATCCCCGACTCAGTTCTGCTGTGATCCTTCATCTGAGTATTTTAGACACTCACAGAGTTCCCTCCTTTCATGATGTACGGTGTCCAGGAGTCCGGTCGGTCTCCATAGAGAAGTGTGTACTTGGTGACCCAGTCGTAGGAGTTGAAGGTTCCCTGGGTTGCTATTGCCTGCAGTCGGTACTTCCTGCCCAGATTTATCTGCAGCCATGGCTGTCTGTCTCTGGTGGATGGGGACCAGCCACTGCTGCCTGAGAGAGGGAAAAAACAACTTTAAATCAGGGCCATAAAGTTCAAAAAGTTAAATAAAAGGTTTGTAATCTTTATGAGATTGTTTGACTGTGAGTCTGGTTGTATTGTTATGTCTGGAGGTGCATTTTCTGGAGATTTTTCAATTAATAAATTACCTATTTTCCTATTTATTTACAGTTATTTATAGGAATAACTGTCAAAATATTAAACTTCATATTTTTTATCTATACAATATTTAAAGTATTATTACTTATTTGTATGAAAATGCAGATGTCATTAGTGAACATAAAAATACATTTAAATTCAATTCTGCAACAGCACCAGGCTGCCCGAGGATGTGCCTGACTTTAAATCAGCTTTACCAAGGACAAATATCCGCTGATGCTGACATTTAAAAAAGGGTAAATATTTGCCTGATATATCGGTCTACCCCTATTACAGAGTACTGTGTGTATTTATATATTTGATCATGTTTTGCTTTCAGCTTTTCTAATTTATAACTTTTTTTTGTTTTTTTTCTTTTATTATTAAAATAGCAGAATAAAGCCACCTTTGGTGCATTTAATTTAACTTGGGTTTTCTACCTATCACACATTTTTTTAATAGCTGTAGTGAATCAACATCAAACACAAAAAGGGAAAAGACATGTTTTGAAAACAGTTCAGACCTTACCATAGAGTTTGGCAAAATTGGCAGAGTACAGGAAGTTATATCTGGAAGAGGCCCAGAAGTTGGAGGCATATAGCCCAGAGATGAGTGGATCAACACATTCTCCTGCAAAAACAAAATAATGACACAAGAGGTTAGGGGCTATCTCAAAGGATTTCCCATAATGCAGCATTCTAATTTCACAGTTTGAGCAAAGTTCCCCCAGAGCTGGACTTTAATTAAAGGTTAGTCAATGCTCTCTAAAGCACACATTTGGTTGGATCAGTTCAATTGAAAGTGCTAATGCTTTTAGTTCATTTGCTGGAGGGATGGAGAGAACGAGCTCAGTGATTTGGCATCAGTGAGTCTCTAAATAGCCTCTGTGAAAGCAGGTGGACCAGAACTCATAAATCTAATCGACGGTGCAAACATCCGCTCACAAAGTCTCTTCCTTATATCTCTTTTCTCCACAGTCTGACTGACAGTAATAAATGAGACAGGCTTTAATAATATTTCTTAGATGCATTATTGAAAATGCAATAAACTTACATAAATGTGCATTAAAGGCACAGTTGGTAGTTTTGGCTTGCTTTTAGCACCTCCTAGTGTTCGTTTAGTAGAACCAAAAGTAAAACTTATCTCCTCGCTGTGCGTTCGTCTTTTTAACACCTTAATCTAACTACTGAAATACAGGAGCGGTTCATCACTAAATCAAACAAATCAGCTGTGTTCATGATCTAAAACATGCAGGAAACATGCTGGAAGCAGACTGCAGCGCCAGACATGTCAACCCCTTTTGCTAAGCCCAACAGACCGGACTCTGAAGTTGCAAGTGTGGTATTCTGGCCACAGAGGGCGGTGGGGGTCTCAGTGACATTTTATTAACCCTGTAAAGGGTCATTTTAGCACATACTGGCTCAAGAACATGATTTTAAAATATGAAAAAGTTGCATAGTATGGCTTTAAAAAGGACAAATGTGCATCTGATTGTATGCTGTTTAATGCTGCGTAG
Source organism: Aphyosemion australe (assembly GCA_006937985.1). NCBI lineage: Eukaryota > Metazoa > Chordata > Actinopteri > Cyprinodontiformes > Nothobranchiidae > Aphyosemion > Aphyosemion australe. The sequence goes on from SSNS01000118.1 coordinate 194,356, forward strand.
ACAGGATAAAGGCAGATGAAAATCACATGAATTGTTCTGTGTTGAGCTATATTCTTGCACTGAATGGAAAAAATGCATCTAAAAGCTCCTTGATGAAGTGAAACAGGGCTTTTACCTGATGAGCAGCGTTTCTGTGTGAAGCTGAGAGACTCAGAGCCCTCACCCATCTGCTCTGACGCTCCCTCCAGCCCAAAGCTATTAAAAGTGACCATATTTCAGCCTAATCTGACTTCTGTCGTGTCTGAGAATAAAGGTCTGATGCCCTCGCCTTCAGCTGCAAAAGAAACACTGTCTCATTTTAAGTGCCAGTAGATTAAATCCATAGCCTAAACATTTCAGCTGACGTCGTTTGACTGGAAAGAGAAAATGCTGCTTCACACACAACTCGAGAATAAAAGTTTGCAAATTCATTTCCATCACAGATGATTTTTAAAAGAAAACAAAATAGCAAAATGTCATCTCATCCTTCAATCCTGAACTTTAGTGGTCACGCATGTTTTTGTAGCACATGCATGCTTTTTCTTTGCTGCATACGTGAGAGGATCTTGTGTTATTCACACAAGCATGACTTCTGTTACCTTCTCTGAAAGAACGAGCTGCACATTCAGGCTGAAGAAATGAGCTGAGCAAGTGAAACGTGACCTTGACTTTCTCTCTCTTCGTCCTCTCTGATGACATTCTCTATATTTATACAGAAATCTCTGCTATGCTGCGGATGATCAATAATAAATCCATGCTCTGTCACTGCATTGCTCCTCTTCCTACATTTGTATGCACATCCACACAAAGGAAGTTTTCTTTTTTGTTTTCTTCTAATGGGTTTTGATGGAAACCGTGGCTCCATCTCACACTGCAGCAGGTTAACTGAGGCCACGCTGCTTCTTAGCTCTCCATTATTGCAAACATTATGGCCACACAGTCTGCACCCCCACTCAGTCACTGTCTCATTTCCTATCCATCACCCTGACTTATGGTTTTTTATCTCCATCCTTACCTCCAAACACCATCCTGTTTCCAATTCCTCCTGATTTTGCTGTGTTCTACTCCTCTGCCTGAGAAAAGACATGGTCTCATTCCATGAGGGAATTGTCCTTTTGCACTGTAGAGAATCCAGTTTCTATGTTTTCTTCCATTTGATTTTGCACTTGCAACTCCCTTTGCTGCATCACACAACCTCATTCTCCATTTATCACAGAGGTGGAGATCGGCGGACCATTCCTGCTGATTCATCAGCCTGCTTCTGTGCAGGCAGGTCTGTCTGGGGCTGACGCATCGTTACTGCTGCTTGCATTCATTATGCAGAGGGGGAACTACTCTGAAAGTTGTCACTATGCTGCAGAGCTACTGAGGATCACAGCAGCAGCTCTGAAGCATCAAAATCATCACACTTGATACAGCAGGAGGAAAACTGCAAATCCAAAACATGTTCCATTAAAGGGGTTTGGCTAAATTATTCATATGGAATCTCAATGTGTCCAGCTGCTCCTTAGGATGAAAACAATTTGTGCAGAAAAATTTTATTTATATTTTCTGCTGTTAAATGTCATAAATCCTTATGTTTACGTAAATAGATTGCACACTCCTAATTCAAACCCAGTGAACTTAGAGAATGTTTTGCAGCCCCACCCAAAGATCGGTCACAGTGTTCTGAGCTGATGCTCCATCTCAGTTTGGCACAGCTCCACTGTGCATCCCCACATGACGGACAAATCGCTGACCTGCATTATCAATGGAAGCCGGAAACACAGGCTTCCACTAGCAATCAGTTTACACAAACACCCCCAGCTGTCACTCAAATCTGACTGATTCTGGTTTAGAAAGCCGATACCAATTTCTAGTTGCTGTACAGCCTTGAAATGAAAATACCTTCTTTGTCTAAAACCAAGCTGTGGTTTTCTTTCAATCTCTGATTGAAAATAAAGTTTAGCCCCTCCTGGTTTTGTTTTCCTTTAGTTTTGGTCTGTTCATGTTTAGTCTGGACCTTCCCTCAGTGCTCCAGTCACTAATCATGCACACCTGGTTCCTGTCCCTGTCACCTCCCTCTGCAATTGAGCACCCTGGCTCCATTCACTGTTCATGTCTTGTTGTTATGCATATATTTTTGCCTCTTCCCACATTTTATGCATTAGTTATTAAAGTATTTTTAGCTTTACCTGCCTGCCTCCTGGAGTAATCATCCTGCACTTCAACAATCAACAATATGAACAACTCATTTTAAAAGGATGTGCAAAAACATTATCCAAGTTGATGTAAACATACATGAACTCACAAATATATGCTGCTACAGCATAGACCATCTATTTACCCGCAGTGATTGTCCCATATTCTGTAACCCCCAAACTGTCCAAATGACAGCCCAGCCCTGATCATTAAAATGATCTGATCTGATGTCATCAGAAGCCTGACATTTAAAAGAATAAGCTGATTATTATGCATTGGAGTTGTGAGATGGAAGGGTGAGTCTCTTCTGCACCCATACTACCCCCACCCACCCCAAAACAAAAATAGAAGGAAAGGCACCCAACCAAAAATTCCCCCATCTGAAGGTATTTGCTCATGCAGAGTGAAATGAATTCCCAGCAGGTGGCTGCAGGACGCAGGGCTTTGAGGACAGGTAATGGAGGCGCAGGATGCCCAAAAAAAGAAAGTGCTGCAGTGGGCTGGTCCTGGTTACGGACTGAGCCCAGTTTTCTCATCCGTCACCGTTTCCAAAATGCATGCAGCTAATTTCCAGCTCCGCTGTATGTAACTACTGGCTTTCCCAGTTTCATTTGAAGACAGTTGCGAATATTAGAGATGCTGTTTTTATCAACAAAGTAGAGGTGAACCTGCACGCCGCAGAAACTTGCGCGCTGTCGGAGAGAAAGCACTGCAATGCAGGGACCAACATGCGCACCCTCTGCGGGACCGACGCTGGAGCACTTTTATCCAGCGAGCTTTGAGACTGCAGCCAGAAAAAAAAATGAAAGAATGAAAGCAGCGTTGGGAATGAAATGACTCGTGATGGAGGACTGTGTGTCGTTTGACCGCAGCGTGCGTTGCCCTTCAAACATCCCATCACCTACCGACATTAGGCTATCTTAGGTTATTTCACACCCATTTTAAACCTCGTCTGCAACTTTTTCAGCACGATAGCCAACCTAAAACAGTTTTTATCTCAGTGCATTCAGACATAAGCCTAAACATGAATATCACTGTTTCACAGGACTTACGTGATGAGCAATGTTGAGCCCCCCAAAACAAGAGGCATATGCCTAATATTTTGCAAGTCATCCTTCGTTCAGAAAAACGTCTCTTATGTTAATTAGATCGCAGATTCCTCCGCAGCATCCTCTCAGCCCCCGTTTGGGCCAACTTTAACTCGCGCAGCTCCAACTCCTCTTCCCGGGATCTCGGGCAGCCTCTACCGGGGCGGGGACGCGCTTCGGAGGCTGGTGCTGATGCTGCGCTTCCCCGAGAACGCGCGTTTCTTCTTTAATATCCCTTAAATTGTCCAGTTTACATGATCGTCTTGTAATAAAGTTGTTTCTGCGCTGGAAGTGTGCGTAAATGTGGACAACAGAGCTGTGGGTTGGCCAGGTGAGCCTCCTGCGTCCCCTTCCACTCCAGTCTGGAATTTCAGCTGCGGAGGAGAGGATCTGGGAGAAAGATGCATAACTTTTGAAGACTGCCCTAAAGTATTAAAATGTTTTGGCTGCCCTCAATCCTCAAATTATAGGTTTAAATCTGTGATAAATCAGTTTCATCATCAAAGATGTAGACAGTAAAGTTTATTTTGTTCCTTTCTTTGTCCATTATGGCTCCTTTTGTCCTTTGGTGCAGGTTACATGGCTTTAAACTGCAAGTGCAGTGCAGTGGTGAGGGATGCTGTCTTTGTGTCCAGGGCTGCAGATCAAAGCGAATCCCAAAAATAGATATCCTTTGAGGAAAGCAAAGCCAGAGAAGACGACGATCCAAACAGCAGCACTTTAGTCCTACTGATGCCTCCCCTGCCTTCTTTTATGCGTTTTTAAAGGTTAAACTGAGGGACGATGCCAGCTGTGCCTGACCTCAGATTCATCCTTGGGATCACACACACACACACACGCACACACACACACACACACACACACACACACACACACACGGGGGTAGGATGAAGCAAAGCAGGATTTGCAGTGACTGGTGGCACACTGACCATAAAATAAGCAAAAAAAAAGCTTTGGGATTAAGAAGTGGGTTTATGGGGCGGCAGTGTGCCAGCAATGATGTGAGATTGAATGTTTGGGCCATCGTGGGATTTGCAGCATTTCCAATCAAATCAGATTGTCAGCTTGTAAGCTCCCCATCACTTCCCTGAAATACCAGAAGAGCAGAACTATTGTGTACCAACCAGGAGAAGACGCTGAAGGGAGGGGAACAGGGTTTGCATAAGAAGTTGTTTAAAATACAAGAGTAGCTAAATGATTCTGGATTATTTCCAAGCACAGAGGAAAGTACTGTAGTCTTACACTTGGCTTTTGCTAATAATACCTTTAACTTTACAAATTTAGCAAAAGACCAAGAGTCAAAACACTGTATGGGTTGATATTGTTTTTATGACTGTTTGATATGATCAGAGTGAAACACACATCTGCACCTATAGCTTATGTATGACAGCTGGATCACCATCTGCGTCCTGTTGTTTATGTTTAGATTAGACTGTAGGGTAACCATATAAGCCAGTTTATATGGCCTTATATAGTCAGGAGGGGTTTTGTGGATGAAACGATTCAATTTGAAAAAATAAGAATAGGAATACCTTTATTTGTCCCTCAGTGGGGAAATTGCAGTATTGCAACAGCACAAGTAAAGTAAAGTAAAGTAAAGTAAAGTAAAGTAAAGTAAAGTAAGGTGAAGTAAAGTAAAATAGAAATAGTACACAAACGATATCACACAAAAGGATTTAAGTGAATAACTTGAATTAAAAAGTGTTGAATTGTGAATTTGATCAAAAATTGAAATCAGCTGATTGTAAAGGTCAGATTTTTCTGAAAATACGGTTTAATCATTCTGACTCAAACGTTTGACTCCAAAACATTTATGAATGTTCACGATGAATCAGGTAGAGTTAATGTTTTATGACTCAATATATTATATTATATTATATTATATTATATTATATTATATTATATTATATTATATTATATTATATTATATTATATTATATTATATTATATTATATCCCTTATTTGGATAATTTCTATTGTTTTGTTTTAAATAAAGAAAGACTCAAACAGCCAAACACTTATAATTTGTTGGACCACCTTTAGCTTTAATTATGACTCAGATTTGCTGCAGCTTTGTATTGATAAGCTTCTTCAGTGTCACAGCATTTATTTCTGTCCAAGCTTGAATCAATTTTTCACAAAGATTTTGTAGGAATGAAGGCAGAGTCAGAAATCCTGCAGCACTCAAAGACAAACCATCACAATGGGGCGCCTAAGTCACACTCATCCACTGCAGTCCACAGGTCCCCTACTACCATAAAAATGAATGGGAGTTTGATCCTGTTAGATATGTGCCGTGGATTTAACATGTGATGTTTGAAAACACATTTTGAAAGTGCTTATTTTCATCTCTAAGGCCATGCTTGGACTACTGCCCTCTTACTTCTGTAATTCAATCTCAGGAGGAGTGCTCCTTGCAGTTTGTGTGCAAATGATCAATTGTTACTTTGTGTTGGGAAGAAGGGTTTCGTTTACTCTGCTCCTTCATGTTGCAAGAAGATTGGAATGTAACTGAGCTTATTTCTTTGAAAACATTTAGATCCAGATTGAGAGCACTTGACACAGACTAGTTACTGCCTTTCATAATGTTATAATTGTAATTATCTCAACGGGACAAGACTGAAATGTTTCATGTTCGTTATTATGAATTACAAAAGTTTAACTAAGAACAAGATCAATATGAAGTAAATTAATGTAAAAACATGTATGTTTTGTTCCTGTTTTCATTATTGTTTGTGCATTGACTTTATACATTAATAAAAGTTTTTGCAGTTATGTACTATTTGTTTGTTTTTAATCCACATTCTTAACCCCTGAGACCTGAGCTTCTGCTTTATTTTATCAACATGTTTGGGATAAACATTAACATCTTTTGAACATTTAATCATTCAAAAAGTGAACAACCTTTTTTTTCTAAATAAAAAATAGATATAAAAGGCTAAAATTTAAAATAAATATCCTTAAACAACAAAAACAGGTTTAAGATAAACAGAACAGAATATTTTAGAGCAGGAAGACATGGGTGCCATTTTAGCATAAATAGAACTGATTTAATTTTCCACATTTTGACTTATTCTTTTAAACCCCATTTAAGAAATCCTCAGCCACGTCACGGGTCAATCCAAAACCAAACCAGTTGTTTTAATGTGTCATTTATATAACTTGTTTCTATTCATTTTAAAGGTCAGGAACAGAAGAAGCATTAAATCCAACTTTCACCACTAGATGTCAGATAAAGATCAGATGTGACTCTGCCTTGCTCCAGTCTGCTTGTTTGTCTCAGACATCTTTTAGATGTTTTAAAAGTATTTGTGTCAATAAAATGATTGCATTCCTTAAACCAAACCAGTGGCCTACAGTTATTCAGACAAAGTGTTGATTTGCACACAGATGAGAGTCTTCTGTCATAGTTTCACCTTAAAAAACCATTTAAACCCCCTCTGATCTGTGGACACTCACACTGGCCTTGTTTCTCACAGAGATGTTTTACTTTGTTTTGTTTCAGTGGGATCAGCTTTTACACTAGTCTGCCCACGTTAACACCTTCCGTATTTTCCATAGGGGTTCCTTCGTACACTAGCAGGTTTTCTCCAAAACAGAAAAACACCTTGATCACAGGTGTACACAAACGTTCTCATAAACAGGAGTCAAGTCACAACTCTGACCCAGATGCATCCACAAAGTCATTTTGCTGACCTGCCATCACGGATGAGCGCAACATGTCATGACACTAGCTGAAAGACTCTGTCATCATCTGGATGCTGAACACAGGTTTCTGACGTCAAACACCAAACAAAAGCATCAAACACAGACGGGGTTATTTGGAAATGAGAAGCAGGAAGTAGAGAATTCAGCGAGATGTTGTTGGACTCTGATGAGACAGCTGTTTATTTTGGCCACTGCCTATGGAAACTTGATTTGGGTGCTCCTGGTTAAGTTGATGTAATCAGGACCAATGAAGCAGCCTTTCACCAGGTGTTTGTACACTATTATGACCTCCTGTGTGTTAGGTCCAAAATAATCCCACCAGGAGATGTGCAAACTGGTTTCTTTCCTCTGAAGAAACTCCGTCTGTGTTGGTTCAGTTACTGCGTCCTGGACAGCTGCTAAAACCTGTTAGACTCAATCCACAAAGTGGACATATTTTTAATTTAGGACTCCATCTGCTAAGGAAACTGATTAGTACATTAAAAGAGAATCTGGAGGGAGTAGAGTCATACACAGGGGCGGACCTAGGGAGAGAAAGGGGGACAACTGCCCCCCTACTGTGGAGCAGTACAGAGAAGCATAAATTAGGTTTTAATTTGTCTACGGTATTTGTTTTAATTTGTGAAACATTTGCTTTCATATTTCTACCTAAGTGCTTTTGGTATTTTTAGAAGAAAAACTGATGCAATAAATAGTTTAAAAGTTTTCTGTCAATATTTATTGACTCACATTTACATTTAAGGGATTTTCACATCTTCAAAGTGGCCACCCTGCCTAGACCATTTGCCCCTCCCCCATCTAGATCTGCCACTGCTCACACCACTCTAATGCATGTTCTTGAAACGTGCTAGATTAAGACTAAAAACACAAAAAAACAGCACAACTGAGCATAAAGTACATTTAAAGTAAAGCATTTGAAAATGTGGTATTTGAAACCATTTAAAGCAGTTGCACTTAATTCATTAATGTCATTGTTTTCTGCTACTTCAGAAACACGAGTCGGTCCAAAACCAAAGACAGAAGTCTTTGGGTAAATCTGAATGCAACCATTGCCCTAAAGCAAAGTTTGTTATTATGTTATTGATTATAGTTTTGCATTTTGAACCTGACTCTACCTTCACTTAAAGGTTATTCTTTCTCCTTCATCTTGAGCACCAAAACATTTGGCGTCCAATCAAAAACAACTGGGACGCACTGGTGTTAAAGTATGCCAGTCTCTGAAGCCTTTTTCCACACTAGCAGACTTGTGTTCATAAAAACCAACATTTACATTGATTCCCAACGTTGATTTATGTGCAGAAAAGACATGGCGGACACACGACAGTTCCACAAAGACGACCACTCAGACACCTGCATTAGGTTTAAATGCCAACAACAGCTGCAGCCTGCTAGAGATACACAGAACTGAGACACTTTTGTCTCTAATGTTTGCTGCCAACGTGAGCACACACACATAGAAGTTCATAGCCGCAGCCAGTGGCACACACACACACACACACTAAACAACCCACAGTTATTTAGTCTGCTGCTAGTTTGTTTGCCCACTGTCTTCTCTCTTTTGTTGCTCTGCCTTGGGCTTTGTTTGAAGCGAACCGCTGACTCTGGCAAATGACAGTTGCAGCTGGAAAGATGGTGAGTGAGGATGATAAAGGTTGTGGCCAGAGACAAAGTAGAAGCTGGTCAGGTTGGATAAACAGCTTTGTGTCTGTATTGGTGTTCACTAAGCAATAGCTAAATGGGTTTCTTCACATCTGGCTGAAAAATCCCATTGAAATGTTCTAATGATTGCAGCACAGCGTACGGCCTGCTTTTCTTAGAATTTCCAGACTGTTTCTTCTGCAGTACAATTTGCTATGCATGCACACACACTGAGATATTTGGCGAGACAAACTGTATTCTTCCCCAGCTCCGGTCCTTGGAGTTTAGCTCCAGTAAAGTACCTCTGGAAGGGAAGTCCGAGAACATCTTGTCCCTGCAAAGCTGGGCCCCAATCCACTTGCAGCGTGCAGGAGGGGTGGGGGCTGGATGGGCAGCTAATGGAAGGGAGGGCTATTTATCTCAATCTACTGTATCTATGGGTGTATCTAAAACTTTTACCAGCAAATAGGAATTGCACATCCTTCCTTAATCATTCATAGACTTATCTGTTTCCTTTAGTTAAGAATAAAAAAGGGGGGTGGGGTCATTAGTAGTGACTAAAAAGAGTACTGTTCCTGATGATGAACCATTAGTGAACAAGCTCAGCCACAGGCCAGACCCAGGGGAAGACTGTGGTGTACAGTGGTCGGTTGGAGTAGGGGGGAGGTGCGGAAATAAAATACAGCCCTACTCCTCCTTGCACGGTTCACCCTCTCTTAATGTTGCTCTTGGAGGTCACAGCACCTAGCAACAGCCTGGATCAAGCCCTGAAGGAAACATGAGACAGCACACACAAACACACACACAGTTTGCGTTGTGAAATACATTTTTAAACACAAAAGGGATAATATAACTTTCTCAGGACGACGAGTAATGGACTGTTTGGGTTAATGTTAAAGAAAAGGACAACCTTGAATATTCATCTGTCTTAATTGCATCAACAAACCAATGCAAAATGGTTGTGAGTATGATACACTTCCTTAAAATCCTTGAGTATAGATTGCTTTTAGTTTTGTTCATTTGTTCCATTGTTTGGTGCTTTTACAAAAATGAAAAACAAAAATGCTTCAGTGACTTTCTTTCCATCCCACCCACTTAAAGTTACATAAAACCTTGTTTGTCATGCAAAATTATGTTTGCGCTGAAGTCTAATCTGTTTAAATAGTAGAAAATGTTCTAACCAGATAATTTATCTGGAAAATCAGCTTTCCTTGCATATAAAGTGGAGTTTTTTCTGTTTACAATAAATGTCCTAAGTGTGGAAGACTCCAGGATCACATGAATCTGTTTTCTGGTGGAGTTCTCAGTAAAGACGGTTGTGTACACACGTTCAGACAAAACCAAAAGGAACTGAAGCCTTCTCAGCTGATTTGTAAAGGGCTGCTGGCCAGGATGAGGTAAAGCAGCGGCCACTTTTTTTCCATATTCAGTAATTATACAGCTTGTATTGGTGAGCGCTGCTCTCAGGGTTGACATCTAAACACAGGACACAAGGACATGAGTGCATTCAGTCACACAGGGATGGGCAGGTTGGTAAAATGTTCCCACAAACCCCTCTGACATGTACATCTCTCAGGAGCTCTCTGTGGTGACCACCAATCACTTTTATGAGGCCCACGTAAATACTTGCACTCAGTTTCGCATACTTACCAGGAGATGCTCATGTATACCCCTGCCTCCTGCCAACACACACCTGTGCACAAGCATGCATAACCTACACACACTTACATACACACACACACACACATGCACATGTGCACGCATGCACACACACGCACGCATACACATGCACACACATGCATGCATAAACATGCATACACACACACGCATGCATACACACACACATGCACACATACACGCATGCACACACACGCACGCAAACGCGCACGCATACACACACACACACATTCACACGCAAACATGCACATACACACATACACACACATACGAACACACACACACAAGAACACACACACACGCACTCACATAAACACACACACACACACAAGAACACACACACAAACACATACGAACACACACGCACACACAAACACACACACACACAAATACGCACACACGCGCGCGCACACACACACATGCGCACACACACAAACACACACACACAAGCATGAATGCACGCGCACACACATACACAAACACACACACAAACACACACACACACAAACACACACATAGACAGACAGAGAGAGAGAGAGAAGTCACATTAGATCCGGAACAGGTTCAGATTTTGGCAAAGTGTCATCAGTTTTGCATTCAGTGTACTTTCACACACTCAGCATCCTAAAAATAGCTGAAGGACTTTGGCTCTCTGCCCAGCTTCCCTAACTGTCAATACGTTATCTTTGCCCTTCACAGCGTTTAACCTACAACGTTACAGTCAGAAACAGTATTGACCCTCAGGTTAACTATTAGGTCCACCAACTTTATATAACTGTTAAGCATTTGTTTCTTGGAAAATCGTATCTGTTCTCTGCTTGTTTTGATGTGAAAATACCAGACAATATGAGGGCATATCGCTGCACGGCCTCTTGTTGTGTCTATCCTCCAAGCTTTGGTCTCAGCTCCTTCAGCTGATTATCTGTTCTGGATGATTAAGCATCTCACCTCCTTCTATCTGTCTGATTCTGGTTTGAACACTCCACACTTAGATATGATGATTGTTAGACTGGTTTGAATCTGCTCGTTTTCTATCTTTTTTTTTTGCAGAAGAATTTTGCTTCCTAAACATCAGTAAGTTGATTACAGTTTAGGGCATTTAGGAAGCATGTTTAAGAACATTTATTAAATCTATAACAGGCTTGGCATTTCAAATATGTCTGTTATTGCCCATAATCATTGAATGATACACTTTAAAATATATGAAAATCCAAATATGGGAAGGATTCTTGTCACTCCTTACCCATTCTGTTTGCTCAGCTCAGATTCCAACTAAAGTGAAGTTAATAATGGATTCACAGTGTAACTGTACTCACAACAGATGCCTGAAGTGTAGAATATCACTCATTCTCCTAAAACCTGAGAACCCTCGTTGCAACACATTATTCACCTATTGCACAAGCTCTGCAGGCAGCTTATGGATCAAGCTGCTGTACAAAAACTCCAGACATTGAATGGCCAATATAATGTAGAGAATGTGGAATGTGAAGGGTTAACTGGGGCAAGAGGGTCACAAGTTGAAGCTGCTTTCCCTCTCTTGGCCTGCTACTGATACACTCATGTGTGCCGCACATCTCCAGGAACAGATGTACCCAAAGCCTGGGTTGCAAACACCTCCCCTCCCCATCTGCTGGACAGTGTCCCAGCAGCCAAAGGACAGGAAGAGACAAGATTCTTGACATGATGTGGATGTGAGTCCTGCTGTGAACGCTAGAATCCAACTGTCTGATTCACATGTCCTGTAACAAGATCCTGCAGCAGATATTTTCAGTAACTTAATCTTTCATTTGATTAACTTTTATAAATCTTTTCTTTTTTCCACGTAAAGTCTCTCTTGCATGGATGGATCTTTCACAGACGGTGCTTCAGGTCAAGTGGTGTTGTGGTTAAAGAGCCTTGAGGCAGCCATATCCCATTACACGGGCCAATAGCAGCTCCTCTGTTCACAAACTTCTAGCCTAAACTTTGGTTGGACCTAAACACACCGGACTAGTGACAGAGGGGGTGCGACCGCAGCAGCATGGAGGTTAGGTTCAACACAGTGGGGAGGAAATCCTCTCTGAGTCATGGCGAGGGTCACCGGGGCTCGGTTCCTCTCCTAAATCCCTCATTTGAGGTTGTCAGATAAGCTTTCACCTTGGACCTGACTTCTAAAGAGGCACTCGATAGCCAACGACAGGGCTGCTTTCTTTAGATTTTTATTGAGTCTAACGTGGGCAAAGCCTTAAAAGCAAAAAATAAATAAATAAAAAATTGCTCTGCAGTTCTCTTGATCAGTCATCACTCAGAGAACATGTAACAAGAAAAAAAAATAGAAACCACTCAAAAGAAATCCATCCAAGTAGTTTTTTTGGCAGTCCAGACTTCACAACCTCTGTTGACAATCAGCTTGGTTCACCAACAGGAGAGTCTGGCTGCAGTGAAACTCAATCCTCCAGGCTGAGACTCAAAGAGGATACAGAGAAGTACAGAAAAAGAGAAGAGCTTCTCTCGTCTCTGCCTCCAATCAAACTGACATGCACCATTAGTGTTTATTATACATATTTTGGAAACCTCATGTGCCAGCTTGAAGAGACTGTTGAGCGGCGAGCAGAAAGTTACGAAGTATCGGGAAAAAAATTCTCAAATACTTTAACAACAAAACATCTATTTTCTTTAAAGTTTTGATTTTGTAAAACAAATTCAGACACGTTTCAGAGAGTGGACACATTCAGCTACACCACATCACAAGCTTAAAGCTGTTTTGCCAGATTCACACTTTGTTCCCCCCTGGTATCTCATGTTTTTAGCAGCCAACCTACCTCATGTTCACACTGGAAGATTGACGAAATCATCTGCCCTACTCCTGATCCATTGCCTGGCAATGACCCGCATATCAGGTTGTCTTGCAATGAGTGTGTGCGTGCATGCATGCGCATGTGTGCGAGCACACAAACTGAGCATCATGTGTCATCTCCTGGAAAGAGGGAAAGACAGGGACAGAGGATGAGAGGAAATGAGACAGTGAAAGAGGTTGAAAGAAGTAAAATGTGTTTTTCCAGGTGCTTCATTCATTGAGGTTTATTGATATTTAGGAACTGTATTAATATACTTTTCCTGTTTCCACTAAGTGCAGTTCTTTCAGAAACTAAAAAGGGGTTTCTTCTCTTTTTTAACATTACTAATGTGGGCTGAGGGAACGAGCTCTAAAAATAAAACATATGTTCGTCCAGGTCTGCGGGAGCAGGGGCCCCGAGCGTATTGTTTTGGGATATGGGGGAGGACAGGGAGGATCTGGCCTGGAGAGAGATTCTGCAGAGACGGAAAGCAGCTGGTGCAGCTCCATCAAGAATACTCTGAAGATACAGTCTCTTGCAAACTGATTTGTGCAAGCATTGCTGCAAATTGTTGTAAGAAAACCGAAATAGTCAGTTCACACCTTCTTTTTCATGCAACCTTTGTCAGCTTAATGCAAGTAAATGCAACTGTGTGACTTGAGATGAGGAAAGAGAACATCAGGCAAACAGTAGAAACTTGTAATAAGTAACATTATTAACTGGATAAAAGAGACATTCAAGCTTTAGAGAGAAGATCAGCAGCTGAAGGCTCTTCTGAGTTAAAGCCAGCTGACTGAGCAGCATGAAATGAGTCTGAGTGAAGCACCAAAAGGAAATCAAATATCAAGATATCAAAGAAGAAAAGAAGCACAATGCAAGTAGGGCTGAATAAGACGTGTTTAGAATCAAGACAGGTACACCATCTTCTCATGGAGAGCCTAAGTCACTCCCATCTACTTCCAGTTCATGGGTCAAAAATATGAATGGGAGTCTATGGAGAGATAAAAGTTATTTCCTGATCCTGTCTGATGTGTGCCATGGATTTCACATATGATGTCCGTGAATTAAAAAGTGAAGACACATTTTGATGCCAAGAAAGCTCGTCTCACAAGATTTACATCATCAAAGCAGACAGGAAGAAGAAGAAAAACGGCTGTGAGTTTAAAACGCTTTGCATCCTTCTACCAGGATAAAAGAAAGCATTAAACCACCATAAATCTGGCCATGTGGTAAGTAGCAGGTACGCTGGAGGAGAAGAGATTCTGCTGTGACGTCTGATTTGTATTTTTTATGAGTTTTTGAAAGCAAATAAATCTCAAAGTACATGACAGACATAGTCAAAACACACATAATTATTTATCATTTAAATTAAAATACAACATACATGTGATTGAGGGCGTAAGGCAAAGTGGACCAGAAAATGACTTTTTGCCCCGTTCACTTACATATTTTTTTTCTGTCAGGGGACCCATGAGTCGACCAGAAGGGGAGGAGACTTAGGCTCTCTATGCAAAAAAAAAACAACATAAAGCACAGATAAAACAATTACAGCAAGATAGCTCACTAATTCAAACATAATACTGCAATCATCACAGATAACACACACACACACACACACACACACACACACACACACACACACACACACACACACACACACACACACACACACACACACACACACACACGACGCACACACACAGACGCACTGACACACTTTTGAAATCAAAATGACTTCCTTGCTTGGCACGCACATATTTTCAGATATTTTCCAAGAACGATCCCAATGAATCTAAACAAGCGTGACATACCCACCTGAAGCAGACATCTCTTTGTTGTTCTAATGCTTCTTGGCAAAAATCCTGCATTGTTGAAAAACCCGATTAGTTACTTTTCCAGTGAGGTATAACTTGTGAGGGTTATGCATTTGTGGCATGAGTAACACAGCTAATTGTATGGGTTGTGCCCCATAAAAACAAGCCAAAGTCCCTTGTAATATTTCTTATTGGTATTCACAATTCTGCATTGCTTGGTGGATTAGATGATTGAACTCTCCAAGTAATAAAAACAAATGCTGGTCATGTTACACATATCATTTTTCACTGGGAGGAACCTGTGGAAGATTCATGCCACACCTGCTTGGCTCTTGGTCTTCAAACTGGTGACCAATCTGGTCCTATTTTGCAATGGAATGACATCCCAATCTTCAATCGGGAGGTTTTGGAAATCAACCAATGTGCTGCAGTCGGTCATTCTAGCACACACAGCTTGTCAGTCATACACCTGTACCATGCACACATGGCAACACCTGCGCTAAGTGTTTATGTTATAACAAATACATCCATAAATAAGTCATTTGTAGAAGTATAATATAGAAAGCAGAAGTAAATAGTCTAAACATGCTACAACACTGATATTTAGCTTTAATTTAAACAGCAAAGACCATTTAAAGCAGAGCCCTTCAGACATGCAGCAGCTCAATCAGCACTGCACAGAAACAGGTTATTTATAACACATCACAGAAAAATATAGGTCTTTAAAACTGCAGACAATAGAAACTAGAGTCAGACAATATATTCAATGATATGTGCAGCAATCATCAGAGTCAGCAATTATAGCCACATTTAAAATATTGACATTCAGATGAAAATTTGGTTAAATTTACTCTATAAGATGAGTTGTGGTTTTGGAGCTGAAAGAGTCATCGAATGTTTACTAAGAAGATAAAAGAACTGTAAATAAACTACTGTATATAACCTTTTTTGATGACTTTTAGAAGCTTCCTGCTTAATTGAATGACATTTTTACACTTCTACACGGATTAGGAAACGTTTTAGATCAAACCAACAACCAGAAGGACGTGACAGGAACATCATATGAAGTTAAAGTACAATCTAAAGGGAAGCCGCTGTGAAATCGAGGGATTCATGCTTGATTAGACTAGAATAAATACTGTCACGTACCGCGGGACGCCCGGGCTCTCAGAGTAGAGGGGCGTGCCGCGTGGGCGTGTCTCCTCGGGGAGTGTCTGCTCGACCCAATCACGTCTTAGAGTGTACAATGGGCGTGGCTTAGCTCACACACCATCCTGACCCAGCTGCAGCACGCTTTTGTTCAAACTCTGGAGTCAGACAGCGCTGAGCAGAGGTGTTTCCTTTACGCTACACGTGAGAAAGATGCTGTCATTTTAACACAGTCAGCTCAGGGTCAGAATACTGACACTTTCTTTCTGTTATTGGTGACTTTAGATCTTGTTATGAAGTTTTACGAACGAACGTAGCGGATGCTGTGAAGGACGGTGAAGGATTTTCCCCGAAATCTCTTCAGTTTGTTGGACTATGACTGCTATCGGGTAAAGATATTTGATTTTATTTAGCAGACAGGAGAGGACAGGCTTCCCTTCGTCCTTTTCGGATCTCTATGGGGAGCGGCGAGTGTCCTCTCACCCAACTCCTCCTGGACTCGGCGTGAACGTGGAATCCACCGACCTGGATAGCAGAAAACGACACACTTAACCGTATTTGAATGCCTTTGCAAGGAGTTTGCTGGTTTTTGTGCTGCAGGCAGGGCTTCAGTTTGCTGGGACGGGACTATGGGGAAAAAGAGGAGGAAGAGTCGTTTGAATTGCGCAACAAGGAGGACTTGACTCCCAATGGACGGGTAAAAATAAAAAATCTCCACCTGCACTTTTTCATGTTACCGCTCTTTTGCCCTGCTAACAATAGATGCCAATATTAAACCCTATCCACGTTTATAATGCTATTTTAAATATTGCATTAGTTGCATGTGTGATATCGGGTTTGTCCAAGCACTCAGACATTGATTTAACAATAGATTACACATGAAAGTAAATATTCCAGATGATAAGAAATGCAGATGTTTCCCTGGTGTTAACATGTGGTTTCTCAATCCAAAGTTTTATTTCACTTTCAGGGTGGAAAAAGAGCTCCTGCTCAGTTTTTCACGTTCAGGTTTTTTTTTTGCACAGTTCTTTGAAGCTTAGGCAACATTGAGCAATCCCACACACACACACACACATGCTCTGATGCAAGCTGTAAAACTCAGTGAGCTGAACTGATCCTGTGTGCTTGGCCTCCATCCGCTCATTTTCAAATAAGACTGTGGCCTTGTCTTCTCTGTAATGTTAGTCATCTGATCAGGCACAGAGAGTTCAGCATTGTCCACCCACTTGTGAGGGGCATTGTTGCCTCTAGATGAGGTAGGCTCTTTTGGTAGAACATCTGTTTATGTACAGTGTCTTCGCTGGTTCAGTAGTGTTTACTCTTTGGTATAATAAATGCAGCTGAGAGGAGAAATGCACCGATCAAAGCAAAACCACCTTCGCTTATATTCTGCTGTTTTTGTTTAGTGGCTTTTTTTCTTTATTTGTTTATGCTTGCAAGCCACCAGTGTGGCTGTAGGAACATTTGCATGAAAACGTTCAGAACAGATAAGTTTACACAGTTGTTTGGCTCAACAGAAATCTAACTGCACCAACAACCCCCAGATAAGAGCAACATCTGTTGCTCGGGGTTCTTCTGTGAGGTGTTGGTTTGTAGCAGCACACTATCTTCATCTTAATGTACCATCTGGCTGGCCATCAGGGGTCTGAGGAATCCAACTCACAATCAATACCAGATCATTACAACATGTCCCAAAGGAGATTGTCTTCTAAAGTGATCCTAACAGATACTTTTACTGTCATTTTCCCAAATCCCTCATTAAAATGCAACCTCATCTCCTCTTGGGATCTTAAATTAAACGTTTACCAGACAAGAGCTCTTTGTTGATTTTGCTCAAACAAATTTATTCTCTGTTAAAGATGAAGATAAGGATGGTCTCGGCTGTCTAGTCCAACTCCTGCGTCATAATCAAATTCTCATGGAAGTATCTCTAAAAATGGCTCATTTGCTTTCCTGCCAAGTTTTTTTTTCTGTGTGTAGCATGATGTTCCATATTTTTACATATGTGATCATGTGTGCAGCTAGCTTGCAACTGGATTGGAAAAAAAAATGTTTTATTATTGGTTGCATTAAATTCTGAGGTTAAGGTTTCAACCACTGCAGATTGAAGTGATAATAACTTTAGTCGTGTCACGAACAGATAAAAATCAGAGGAGCTGAAACTCCCTGCTGGTGGTGTAGCTTAATAATGTGAAGAAATAAAACGTTGTTGCACAAAACTTTTAAAATTTGTATATCATTTATATGCAATGTCATAAATCATGCAGCTGCAGATGACAATTTGTATGTTATTGTACAATAGATAGTAGTCAAATAGTACTATTTCAGATTTATTTTCCCATCTCCAATCAATTTGATCGTGTTCAAGGTTACAAAAGCTAGTAAAATACAGATTAAGTTGAAGAGTCACCTTAAATTTAGGAAACCTTTTCATTGCCTTTAAATTGTTTCTACCCCTTTATATTATGTTGCCTTGCAGAATAGTCTCTTATCGATTTATGCTCTGTGGTATTTATGAATATGAATTGCCTTGTGCTGAGCCATAAATTCCTACACTGCCTCTTTTAATCTTTGTGATATATCTCTGTTTTCTGTCATGTAGCTTGTTTGACTTATCAGATCACTTCTTAATGGACACAATCGTGTTACTCCTGTAATTTAAGGGGTTTAGTTGAGCTATGAAAAGCTTTGGTTTGAGAAAACCCATGATTAATACATCCAGGCATGACTGAGGTTTTGACTCATTTGATATTCTTTAGCAAATTGTGTCTCCTGTTGATTTGTGCCAGTAGTTTGTTGTAGACATTTCTGTAATTCTCAGTAATTGATGTTTTTCCATTTATCTGGAGATATCTAAACCAAAGACTGTAGCTGATCAATCTCTGCCTTTACAAGTTGTTGCACATCACAAAGCCTCTATTGTAGGAGTATAAAGTACCAATTTCTGCTTTCATTAATATCAACTGAAGGAGTTAGATAGAATTAAAGAAATTTTTTTGCGATTACTATGGTCGGATTTATTAGGCAAGACAAGGCAGCTTTATTTGTATAGCCCATTTCATACAGTCAATGTGCTTTCCAGTAGCGAGAATAGCATGAACATACACAAATTCATTTCAGATTTAAGAATGATAAAAAGGCAAAGTTAAAGGGTGAGCAGTTACAGTGCAGAAGATGCAGCATAAGAAACAATCATTCAAAGACTGATGAATGCATGAAAGTTTTCAATTTTGATTTAAAAGTTACTATAGCTGGGGCAGATTTGAGGTCATGAGGAAGCTGATTCCATCTGTCTGCAGCATAGTAGCTAAAAGCAGCTTCACTCTCTTTGTTACGTTCATTCTGTGTTTTCTATCCGATTTCGTATTTTGTGGTTCTTCATTATACACAGAGCAAATAGAGCTTGTTTTACGTCAGAGTTCTGACGAAGGCGGCAGTAGACGCCGAAACATGTCAGCAAATGTAAAACAAGCTCTATTTGCTCTGTGTATAATGAAGAACCACAAAAAATGAAAGCAGCTTCACCGTGTTTGGTTCTGACCCGAGGTTCTACCAGCTGACTGCTTCCTAAGGATCTCAGAATCCTGCTGGATGTATATACAGGAATGAGATCCAACATGTATTTTGGCCCCATGCCATTGAGTGATTTATAAACTAGTAGAAGCACTTTGAAATGGATTCTGTAGTTTACTGGTAACCAGTGCAGAGATTACGAACAGGAGTGATGTGCTCGGTTCTCTTGGTTCTTGTTAAGGCTCTAGCAGCAGCATTCTGAAGAAGCTGCTGTTGCTTTACAGCTTTTTTGGGAAGACCAGACAGAAGACCATTGCAGTAGTCCAGCCTGCTGGAGATGAACACATGAATGAGTTTCTCTAGATCTTGTCTGGACATGAGACCTCTGAGTCTTGCTCTTTGATGAAGATGATAAAACGCTGATCTAGTTATGGCCTTAATGACCAGTGAAGCTCAGGTCTGAATCAACTATGACACAAAGATTTCTAATCTGGGTCCTTGTCTTTATTCCTCTGGAGCCAAGTTCATTAGTTAGTTTTTGAGTCAGTGGGTCAGACCATCTCCCCAGCCCTGATACATGTGTATCCATGGGCTTCATGACACCGATCTACTTCATTTAGTTGGCCTCTTTCCAAAGATGTCTACAGTGACCCACAAAACCGATGGAGTCTCTCTCCCAGGGACTTTCACATTCTCACCACAAGCAGCAATGTTTGCCAACATGTTGCCTGAGGATGCCATGATATGTGGCATCCAGGGTACCACAACCATTGGTGGCACAGTGTTCTTGGCCACAACGCTGTTCAGTGAAGTTGAAATTATGAGTCAGAGCTGGCACATGTCTAGGTTTGGCTCTTAAGAGCACAAGGCCATGTCAGAACCTTTTCCCTTCATGTTTACAGTCCTCTTTCAAAGAAACTGCTCTTTAACAGCTGCCCAAACAGTCTCTGAGCTGAATGCTTCCAGTGTTGGGACACCTTGGCACTTACGTTTGGACAGGACATGTGTCATTCACTCTTCTTTCCGTGTTTTATTTGAAACATTTTCTTAGTTTAATGTGCTGTCGGGTCACATTTACTAATAAAATGCTGCCACACAATGTGAAAGCCTTGGCAGCTGTAAATGTGAATCGGAGCTCCTCTTTAGGGTTTGTTCTTCGAGCAGTCGGGCACGGTCCAGCTTCGGTGAGATGGGATCTCGTTAACCATGACTATTGCCCTTTGCCTTTAGAGGTGTCATGGTACACTGGTTTATATTTGGTTTCCGTTTCGTCTCTGCCTCACCACCTCTAGGCCACACATCTGGTCTTCAGGCCGACACTAGCTGAGCCCAAGCATTTCCTCCTGGTTACTCAGCCTCCCAGGAGAGCTGAAGGGAAAAAGAAAGAGAGCAAGAGAGTAGACTGGAAAGCCAGAGCGGAAGTCGGCCACGAAACAAACACATCACGCCATCTTTTCCCTCTTTCCCTTCATACTCTGCTGTAGTTTTGAGTGATTCATCCTCTGCCCGTCCAAAGGGAGCTGTGGTGCCAAAGCTCTGCATCGCACGCTATCTTTGTTTCCCACCCCACAGCCCATTTACTCTGTTGGAAAGCTTCTATTTTTCCTGCGAATTGAAAGACTCAAAGTATTTCAACTCTGCTTTACTCTTTGTACTATTGATCATATAAACAGTTTATATTCTAAAATTACAGCTTGTCTGTTGCTGACTTTATTAAAGTTGATTTGTTGTTTTTAGTAATGGGTATCGGACTTCTTTTCTGCGGCTGTTGGTTTGGCTAAAAGCGTTCGCTGTATCTTTAATGGCAGACGAGGCATTACCATACATTCTGTCTTTCATTCATAAGTCACTTTCTAACCCTGGTCAGTTATTCTTGCGTGTTTGGCTTGGCCTATACAGTAACTCGTAAGAGTTAAACATTAATGAAATGTTATTATCCAAACCCAAATCATTTCCTCGTTTGCCTCAGAGTCCGTTTGCCCCCTAACAATGTAGACTCGGTACCAAACTCTAAATGTGCAGTATGTGTTTGCTTTGTTATTTTTGAGGCATCTAAAATGATTCAGTAGAATGTTTTTTATGGAGCAGCAGCTATACTTAGGTTAGTTTGCCCAGTAGTAAAGTGTGGTGGGTGAACTGTGAGGGGCCCAGAGCTGACCTGGATAGTGTTTCAGGTGGGCCGAATTGGGCCGGGGCAGCCACAGGAGCTGGCTCAAGGCTGCGGCTCACAGAGACAACAAGCCAGGCCACGGGGACACACAGCGCTGCTCTCACCAGGGACTTGGTCCAAGCTGCACACTGGCATGCTCTGATGTCCTATTGGGGTTTTCCAAGGCTGGTTTGGGAATCTACAAGCTGAACCATCTTCTACTTAATAGAAGAGCCTTGGAATGAAAAGGTCTTTGTTGGAAGTATTAAATTTGATTTTTTTTCTTATCTTTGCCAGACTTGTTTAGTCATTAAAGGAGTCCTCTGTTCAAATTTCCTAGAATGAGTGTACTGGACTTGCTGTGAATAGCTGCCTTGCTGACATAGTTAGTGATTATTAACTGTAACTTAATTCATAACTTAATTAGCACTGGTTCACCAATATCTGCACTAAATAGCATTCTGTTTATATATATATATACCATGCAGAAATCTTTGTCAAACCTACAGCCACTTTCCATTAGCTTGTGGATATAAACACGAAGGTAGCTGTTCTTGTTATGATGAGGTTATTTTGAGGTTACCCTTCCTCCATAAATGACCAGTCTGAATTAAAGTTTTCTAGTGTGCGAAAATTGGGGTGCATGCACCTTTAGCACAAAAGATCTCTCTGTTCTGAGCTCTTAAACCAAATTAGCCTGTTTTGCATGCCATATTTCTCCTCACCAGCTTACCCCTTGCAAGTTCAGGCCAAGAATTACAGGAACAGTGCAACTATGTGCTCAAGCTGCCAGGAACAACTGCATGCACAGCTATAACATGGCCTCTGAAGGCAAACCATTAACTGATCACTCCAACTTGTGGATAGCACTAAGGACAGACTGCTGATTGTGTTGCATTATCAGCCATTTACCCTTTTTTTGTCTTCTGTTGACAGACTCCAGCTGAGGTGACTGTTTCTCAGCCAGCTTGTACAGCCAATGGAACAAATGGGTAAGAAAAAATTTCCTCCTCTAAAATTCGGAAGCAATACTTCCTTTTTTACTTGCAAACTTCCCCTCATTGCTGGGGATTTATATATGTATCCTAAGGCTGGCACATTTACAAAAGCTTGATTTTTCATGTCCTCCACAGCATCCTATTTGACACGGTTCTTCTTCTGTGTATGCATAAAAGTGATGCAGATTCTCTAGGTTTTGTCACTCTGATTTTGAGTTTTTCATTTTGAAATTAGCTTTGATGTCCTTCTGATCCTTGATCACAGTCTGGCCAGCTTACACATCAGTGAGAGTTTAAATGCATTTCCCCAAAGCTGTGGTCTATAATAAACTAAGTTGCATCTCCAAATGGTAAAGTTTCAGATGTGGCTTAACAGTGACTGCTGGATACAATACAAGAAGAAAATCATGAAGGACTGGATCCAGACTATTAGAACATGGCTGTGATCTCAGACAGTGATGTAGCCAGGCTCTGCTCCTCTCTATCTCTGGCATCCTGCCCTCATCCCTCCTTCAAGCCCCATCTCTCATCCACAATCTCTACTGTATATCTGCCGACTCACGGGCAGTGAGTCATAAGGCTTGACATGTAGCGTTATCATAGACTCCAAATGAGCAGACTGGGGTCTGCAACAACTCTCGACAAGAATCAGACTGCCTCAGGAAGTTACGTTTTGGTGCAGCCGTGCAGGACGTGCCGTCTCCTAAGGCTTGAAGGGAAAAGGGAGAGGAGTAAGTGAAGACTGGACTGTGTGACTCAGTCCTACCCTAATAGCACTCCCAGAGGAGGTGTGGCATGGACGTGTGCATGTCATTTCTACAGTTTTGTGGCAGTGCCCTTGGGCGACATTGCATAATTAATTACTGGTTCTGCAGGGAGTGTGTTAAAAGCTCAGCTGGAATCGTCACGCTGAGTGGAGAGATAAGACGTCATACTTGGTCATTACCTGGCCAAAAAGAGGACACACCTAGTTGTTCTGCTCCGTTAAGGAAATGACTAGCAGGGCTCTGATTGGTCAGAGTGGTGCCACATCCATTTAGTTCAAGTCCTGCTTAACAGGCAAGACAACTCTGGTTTAGTCTTTACGGTT
Source organism: Aphyosemion australe (assembly GCA_006937985.1). NCBI lineage: Eukaryota > Metazoa > Chordata > Actinopteri > Cyprinodontiformes > Nothobranchiidae > Aphyosemion > Aphyosemion australe. The sequence continues at coordinate 218,156 of SSNS01000118.1, forward strand.
TACAGTTACGGAACTGCTGAGATATATTACTCATTTACAAAAAACCCATCAGATCTTACACGAACTGACTAAAGGACTTTAACATTTTCCATAAAATGAAGGTGTACCTGATAATGGTAACATTGTTAACTCAATATGGTCATAAAGGAACATAAATCAGTTTTCTTCAAATAAAAGGGTGAAAGCTACAGATACTTGGTTGTAGGTTGTGGACGTTTTCAAGATTCATGTTGTTAATTTCAACTCTTATTAGTGTAACAACATAATATGTGTCATTTTCTGATTGTGATTTTCCTTGTTTAAAAGTTATTGCATACTTTCAAAATGTTCTATATTGAAACATAATTAACTGAGAGAACTTGATTTGAAATCTGTTGATGCTTAAAAGAATTACTTATGTATGTACTTAAATGAACAAGCTTTGGTTGGCGTGCATTTTCTTTGAAGTATTACAGTTCGGTTATTATTTCTGCATACATAATGCCATAAGATAAAACAGGAATGATGGTTTACATTCATCTGATTAACAGGTCTTGATTGTGGAGATGTGGGTTTATTCATGGAGACGGTTCTGCGTCTCTCTTTCAGTCAGCAGAAAGTCCCAGGCTGCCTGCTTTCTCCTGCCGAGCTAACGCTTAGATTCAACTTACACCATCACCGTTTTTTCATTCTCATTTTACTCGCCTTCTCATATCTCGGCCAAGGCTGAGTACTAACTGTACCCAGATGAAAATGCACACTTGAGAACTATCTCTCTTATAATCTGTTCCATCTGCTTTGTCATTAGCTCCTTCCCTCTTCTTTGACAGCCAAAAACGTGATGCTTTTTAAACATTTTCTACTAGATACTTGACAGTAAGAGAACAGTGTTTATGTATGTAATTTTATACCAGTGAATATAAGCTTGGGCATGCACGACACAAGTAGGTGTTTGCATGAAGAGTGCAGCAGTGGGCCCCTGGTAATTGTGTGTCTGGATGTATGTTGTCCTGTTGGGTCAGCCATCTCACACTGGCCCTATTTAGAGCATATAACATATAATATATGGAAGGCTTTAATTTTCATCATAAAATTTTACAAACAGAATGACTTCATTCAAACTAAAAAGCCACTTACCCGCTCTCATAAAATTTCTTGCTGACAACACGCACTTTTTCACTCACAAACTCAGACTTCCTGTCACACCTCCCCCCTCCTCCTCCTCCGGTCTCAAAACATGACTTTTTTCCCTCTCTCCTCTGCCTAGTCCAGAATTTCTTGGCAGTGGTCTTGAGTAAACAGTGTATTTTTAGCTGGGAGGTCATATAGGCCCAATCTTAATCACCACATTCCCATTTTCCCACCAGCCCAGTTTCATGCAGAGAGCCATTCAGGCAGCCCAAGCTCTGTGGGGAAGGAGATGCACCTTTACCCAAAGCAGAGGATTCACAGTATTTCAGTTTAAAAATCTGATGTTGACATTTAGAGATTAGTTTAATAGAGCGTGACGTTGACTTATAGATAAATAGTTTTAAAGCATTCTTGGATTTGTCAAACCTTTTTTGCAACAAGACCAATATATAAATATTTATATTTTATTTGTATTTTCAAAACAGGTTAAATCACATACTTTATTTTCAAATGTGCATGTTTTGTGGTGAAAAAGACCCACTTTGTATGTCTGGGACATGTTTCCGCTGCGGTCATTGAAGCCCGACAGCAAGGACAGCATTTTTATAACTTTAATTAACGTCTCCGATTAGACCCTGGACTGAAATCAATTACTCATCACTGCAGCAGCTGTCAGTAGATTGAGGGTAACAACTTGATCAACTTGGTGGGATTTTCATTTTTACAATATTTAAGTGTGTCACTACTATAGAGACACGTTACTACACCGTGGAATACAAATGCAAACATCTGTTTGTTCATATTAACCAGAACTTGAGTATTTCAAATCAAAAATACACATTTTCTTTAGTTTGTAATGCTGTTTTTTATTTTTTTGGTATGAATCTCCCAGTTTTATCGAATGAATTAAACCAAAACGCCACGATATCGAAAACCATGAGCTAGTTTCTTGAGAAAATCTGCAAAGATTTTACAATAGACTAATATGACTAGACATATGAATGTTAGCATGGAAGTTGAAGCCAAGAGGAACAGAAAGGACCCCTAGTGACTGGTTCCACTGTTGACCCTTTGCACCTATGTAACCTGATCACATGGGTTCTGCCGTGGTGGACGTCAACAGTGAGTTATGGGCGTATTGAACAGAGGGAAAAAGTGACCACTGAGATCATTATTTTGCCAGTTTAGCGTGACTTTAGCCACTTTTAGAAGAGAAACCATGCTGGAAATCAGCATATTATGAAAGCGCAATGGTGGCATGGTGTTGCGAGAATTTTGCGGCATTAGTGCCGCTGCACTTGGTAGTAATATTGCCGTAATTCCTGACTTGTGAATGAAGATTACGCCTTGGTGCAACAGAGGTAATTCATGATCACAAGTGGAATGCCTGCTGAACCCTGGCCAGCAGTTATATTGAAAATTAAAGTAAACACAGGAATAAGTTTTGCTTTTGTAAACAGAATCATCTGAGATGGCAAACTGGAGCGATGCCAAGCTCCGGGAGCTTCTCTCCGTTAGAGCTGGAGCTCAGATAACCAGACAGTTCACGGGTACTGTGAGGGATGGACACCTTTAGGAGCGGCTGGTCAAAAAAGCTTAAGGAGCTCATCTTCAATCACAATAAAAAGCAAGTTAGGTTCAAGCTAAAGGGAAGTAAGTGGCAGTGCAGGGACCACCCCCATACCCCCTTTTTATCGCCATTGCATATTCTTTTGTGAAAAGGACACAATTGTGCCACATGACCGGAAGGTCTGACCACTTATAAATGACCAAAGGCTTCCAGATGCCAGCTCAGTTTTGCGGCAAATTGGCGGCATTGTTTTACAGTTGCAAGAAAAAGTATGTGAACCCTTGGATTTACTAACTGGTTGATCCTCCTTTGGCAGCAATAACTTCAACCAAACGTTTCCTGTAGTTGCACATCAGACCTGCACAATGGTCAGGAGTAATTCTTGACCATTCCTCTTTACAGAACAGTTTCAGTTCAGCAATATTCTTGGGATTTCTGCTGGTGTGAATCCCTTTCTAGAGGTCATGCTACAGCATCTCATTGGGGTTGAGGTCAGGACTCTGGGCCACTCCAGAAGGCGTATTTTCTTCTGTTTAAGCAATTCTGTTGTTGATTTACTTCTATGATTTGGGTCGTTGTTCTGTTGCATCACCCATTTTCTGTTGAGCTTCAGCTGGTGAACAGACGGCCTTAAGTTCTTCTGCAAAATGTCTTGATAAACTTGGGAATTCCTTTTTCCTTCAATGACAGCAATCTGTCCAGGCCCTGATGCAGCAAAGCAGCCCCAAACCATGATGCCCCCACCACCATACTTCACAGTTGGGATGAGGTTTAGATGTTGGTGTGCTGTGCCTCGTTTTCTCCACACATAGTGTTGTGTGGTTCTTCCAAACAACTCAGCTTTGGTTTCATCTGTCCACAGAATATTTTGCCAGTACTGCTGTGGAACATCAGGTGCTCTTTTGCAAACTTTAAATGTGCAGCAATTTTTTTTTTTGGACAGCAGTGGCTTCCTCCTTGGTGTCCTCCCATGAACTCCATTCTTGTTTAGTGTTTTACGTATCGTACATTTGCCAACAGGGATGTTAGCATATGCCAGAGATTGTCCAGGTGCATAAAGTCCCGGTTCACAGCAGCGTCGCTAACAAAAACACGGAGCCAGCCAAAAGTAGAAGATACATTAATAAACACAGAGAAATTGTCGACTGACAGCAAAACGACGTGGTTTCTCATTCTGCAGCACCTGAGCTGACAGTGCCGGTAGCTAGAGGTGTTGTGCAGGGAAAGGTATCGGCATACTCAAAATCAAATGACTCGGACTCTGATCAGGAGCAAAAAAACTATGATCGGAACATCCCTAATTCAAACAAAAACAATCTAACACCAAAAGTGTTTAGGTAAGAGAAATTCATCTGGTGTCAATGGTACTTTTCCTCAATGACTGCAGATAATTATGTTCTCATCAGCATGATGTATTCATGTGAAATAAACTATATTAATCTCACAAACATTAAAGCAAGGTCAGACTTATACAAGATTTACAGGCAAAGTAGCACCAAGGTAGATAAATCTCTTGTACCATGGAGCCACACAGCCCAAAGATCTCCTAAAGCTATTTTTAGGAATGCACAAACTGAATATGATTGACGTCAGCACGATGCTCATTTTTTGCATTAATGAGAACTGGACAGTGTTCAAGTTTGTTGCTCTTTGCAGAAGGAATTTTGGGAACGTCTCTAACGTTCAGTAATCCTCCTTCCAGCTAATCCTGGCAGTACCCAGATTTAATAGTGTCCACCTGTGTTGTTCTATAGAATGTGGTTGTGTTACTAGGCCATTTTAGACTATTCAAACTTGTTGTTTAGGTTCAAATAAAATAAGAGTCATTTTGGTTTACCAGTGCTGTTATGTTGGTGGAGCAGCCAGCAGTTCACTTGCTGGTTTTTATGTCATCTTGGTGAGCTGGTTTACCAGCATTTGTCTTTGCTTTTTTCTAAAACCGTGTCTGTTTTCATTGTTGTGCTGGTTCCAGCTGCAGCAGAAGAACTGACATGTTGGTGTCTCTTAAAGTAAAACCCACAAAGTGTGTTGATCTCCAGCTACATAGCAGAAGTTTCATAATTTCCAACACATTTCAAGTTTCAGCAGATGTTTGGGGTGACACAAGAAGCGATATCTCTCTTGCTGAGCACATTTAAACCTGAGGAGAAAGAGGTGCTGTCTGTAGATGAGCACCAACTCTGTTTCTCTGTGCTGTCTAATCCCCATATCAAATTGTTTCCTGCACTCCACAGGAAGTTGCCCACTACAGGCCCCACTGCCACGGCCTGTACTGGGGTTTCTGGGAATGTGGGGGTGGTTGAATTGGGAGAAGGGGAACGTTGGAAGTTAGGATGGGGGGGGGCTGTTGGACAGCTGTGGAGATGTAAAGCTACCACATCAATTCAGACATTTGCCTCAAGCTGTAATGCATGCTTTTTCTTCATTTGTTTTGATTATTGCTGAGAAAATTTGCCTTTTACAAGCACCATGTGAGAGTTTAAGCTCGTTAGGATTTTTGTCTCATTTTGTGTAACACAACTACATCATTAAAACTCATCCAAATAATGGTCGTACATCTACAAACTTTGGAGTCTATCAGGCCAAGATGACTTTTGCAGCGTTTATACTTCTGCGGCTTGTCCCCTCTGTGAGCCAATATTTTCCCAGACTGTAGGGGGCGGCATAGGGCTCCACGGCATGCATACAACACACAACAGCCAGTCCGCTATGTTTTTCTGCGTGGGACCGTCCACGTAGATAGAAAATTTCCTAGGTGCGCGGTGTGATTGATGAAATGACGTAATTTGGCCGCATGGAGTCGTGCAGACCTCGTGGATGCAGCAAGCATAAACCAAGCTTAAATGGGACACTTTGCAACTTTTTCATATTTTTAAATCATTTTCTTGAGCCAGAATGTGCTAAAATGACCCTTTACAGGGTGAATGAAAGGTCACCCAGCCCCTGTCGCCCCCTGTGGCCAGAATATTCCACTTGCAACTTCACAGTTGCCGGTCTGCGATATGGCTCCAGCACGTTTCCTGTATGTTTTAGATCATGAATGCAGCTGATTTGTTTGATTTAGTGATGAACCACTCCCATAAAAACTAATGAAGGCTGGTAGGACATTTCAGCAGTTAGATTAAGGTGTTAAAAAGACAAACGCACAGCGAGGAGAGAAAAGTTTTACTTTCGGTTTCGTCAACGAACACTAGGGGGTGCTAAAAACAAGCCAAAACTAACTTGTGTCCCTTTAAGCGCTAATTGCCCATGATCCTGCAATATTGCTATTGCTAGTATTAACTATTAACATTTGACCGATATGACTATAACTTCACCTTTTTTCAACATCTGCTGAACTCAGTTTAAAACACTTTGGTGGAAGGTGGTCGTTAAAGCAGCAGCACCCTGTTCTGTCCCTTTTTTGTACAACCTTTCTAACGACCAGCATTTGAAACCCAAGTGAGACCAGGTCATCGTCTTTGAAAATGTTTAATTGGGGAGGGGGGGGGGGCACGGTACAACTTTGTCAAAAACTGCATTGCTCCCAGCTCCTCTGACTTCAAAGCTGACATAATCACAGTATATTTCTGTCTGATGGCATCTCACAACACAGAAAATACATGTCTTCAAAATTATACGATTTTTAACTAATGCAGATATTTAATATTTTAACCAAATGTATGTTGGCAATGAATTAAGTCATTAGTTTGCTCTTATAGTATTCATTCCTTCCAACAATGTTAGCATTTTGCATAAAAAAGAAAATTTCCATCGTGTTTGAAACAGAGCTGTACCTAGTGAGTCACATACCTGCTCGTGTTATTCTGGTATTATCCGTGCATTTTGCCCTGATACAATCAAACTATTTTATCTTATAATAATAATAATAATAACAAATCCCTTTGGTTAGATAAGGCATAATAATAATAACGAGGTGTTTGTTGTATTATGACGCACTTAAGTGAAGTTTCAGGAGTAACTCAACTGTGATCTGCAAGGAGGATATTCAGCATTAGTCTTAATTTGGAACACAATGATCAAACTGATTCTACTCAGGCAGCATTTCATTTAAAGGTCAGCCATTTTGTGTTTGTAAAGGTTGCCTTTGGGGCCTGGTGTTTGTTTTCTTTTATATTTTCAAAAGCCTGGAAGAAGCTAAACTTAGTCCTTGAAAGTATTTTGAAGAATCAGATCAGCCTAGAGCTGATAATCTGATTTCTTGGTATGCTATGGGGTATTGCGAAACGTAAATTTTGCTTGAAAATGTACGGAAGTGAGCCAAGATTTGCTTTGAAATACATCCAAGATAAACAACTCTGTGTGCAATTCTTTAAATTAGCTGTTAAGTCGTTAGTTTAGCCAAAAACTGGTTTTTGATTTGCACAAGCTGACTAGAATTTCAAACTTGAGCTTGTAATCACGGATTTTATGTGAAGGATGATTGTAGTCGTCGTTTAAAGCCTTAAATTTGACATTTGGCTGTTGCTTTTATGCACTAGCAATGGACTAAACTGAGATTCAGACTCAGAGCAGCCCTGATCAGCAAGAAAACATTTTACTGGGACTAAAGCTTTTGTACCAGAGTAAAAACATTTTCATTTCTTCGAATTTGTCTTGAGATTTCTAGGAAGTTTAACTCGCTTCAGACTGAAATGTCAAGTGCAGTTTCTGGCACTCTATTGTTGGCTTGGTTTTAGATCTCCAGAGTGTTATTTTTGCTTCATTGTGGTATATTAGAATGAGATTTTGAAATCTTTTGAGTAATGCAAGACATTGAACATTAAAATCCCCATTGCCAGACCACATTCTCCTCTCAGGGACTGTTTTTGTTGTAGACTGTTTGAGGCATTCTTAGTTTTAAAGCAAGAGTTATACACTACCCTAAATAAGAGATTTCTTCATATCGCTGCATTTATATAAATACAGCATTTCCCTTTTATATCATGCATCGTCATATGGCATGACTCATAGTATGACATGCCGGTTCTGCTTTCTGGTGAAGCCCTAGACCAGTTTTTACACACATGCTGACATTAACAAGTTGAGTTTCATTGTCTTAATACTGCATGGTGGTGTATCTGGTTGTACTGCTGCCTCACAGCAAGAAGGGTTTGGGTTTGAATCCTGCAGAGTTGGCATGTTCTCTCCTTGCATGTGTGGGTTTTCTCCAGGTGCTCTGGTTTCCTCCCACAAATTAAAAATATCCATGTCATGCTGATTGGAGACTCAAAATTGTCCCTAGTTTCTCTGTGTGGCCTTTTGATGGACTGGAGACCTGTCCAAGGTGTCCCCCTCTTGCTCGATTACTGTTTGAGTTAGACACCAGCTCCCTATGACCCTAGTGAGGCTGGCTGGCTGGCTGGCTGGCTGGCTGGCTGGCTGGCTGGCTGGCTGGCTGGCTGGCTGGCTGGCTGGCTGGCTGGATGGATGGATGGATGGATGGATGGATGGATGGATGGATGGATGGATGGGGGATGGATGGATGGATGGGGGATGGATGGATGGATGGATGTCAAAAAATAATTACCACCTTAAACGGTCACACACTAACGCATATTGTTGGACCGCCTTTAGCTTTGATGACGGCACACATTTACTGTAGCATTGTTTCAATAAGCTTCTGCAATGTAACCAGATTTATTTTCATCCTCTGTTACTTTAATCTTTGTCCAAGATCTTGTCTGACCACTGAGCAAAACCTTCTCCAGCACATCCCAAAGATTCTCAATGGGTTTCAGATCTGGACTCTATGGTGGCCAATCCATGTGTGAAAATGATGGCTCCTGCTGCCTGAACCACTTTTTTAACAAATTGAGGCCAGCAAATCTTGGCATTGTCACCTTGGAATATGCCCATGCCATCAGGGAAGAAAAAAAAAAACTATTGTTGGAATAACCTGGTGATCCAACATTCTTTGGGCTGTTGCTGAAGCTAGACTTCTATAAATCCAGGTAGTGACTTTTTTGCAGCCAGGGTATAAACTCTCCTTGAAGATGCCAGAAAGTTAGAAACAACAACAGCAAAAATGATGTCATAGAGATCAGAATGTGTCTTTGGGAACCAGGACCACAGAGTTCAACCAGATAAACCTTGTTGTAGACATGATTAGCTTGGAGTTCAGAGTAAAAAAACAAAAAGGCTTCTGTCGTCATGTAAGCTGAGTCAAAGCAGATAAGGCTATATTGAGACACATTGATTATTGTTGCCTTCCGTGAGGAGGAACCTCCTGGAATGATCAGATCAATACTGACATGAATCGGCCGACGAAAGCACAGGTAACTAGAGGCCAATAACCTTGGGCGGCAGAGCTTGATGCATTTCCTCTGCAGTGGTCCCAGGAGGATGTTGGAGGAAGAGAAGGAGGACAGGAAGGAAGGCGGGGGTTGTCTAATACCTGACATTTAGACCCAGGAAAGAGAAAATAAATGAGCTATTAGATAAATAAACACTGATAAAACCTCTCAAATATCTTATAGACTGGAAAAGGGCCTCAGCTTGAGATAATAATTTGACTTCATTATTGTGAGACCAGATGCTGAAGAGCTGCTGTATGCTAAAATAGCTGCATTAGCTGCTTTATGATGGGACCTGAGAGAGAGAATATCAGTTCAGCAGATTTACAGATGTTTCTGATGTTTATGGTTTCAACTATCCAAGACTGTGACCTTTTGAACCTTTTGCCTTCCTCTGACCGGTGCTGGCTGGCTGGCTGGCTGCGAGTCAGGCCGGCGTCGCCCTGTCACGTTTATTTTGAGTCGCCCGTTCAGCTCGCCAGCCAGCGTGATAAAAGATAGCCGAGCTGTCTTCAGTGGCTCAGTGTGTATCAGTGTTTGTTAGCAGGCTGTGCGTGCTGCTAGGGAGGGAAAGTGGGAAAATGCAAGGGGGCAGATATTTGTGGCACTTCTTCCAGTTCCCCCTACGTGACCCCCTCACCACCACCTAAAGAGTGTCTGAGAGGCTCGTAGTTGGCATGGAGTCACAGCCAGCAGACAGTCCCTGAGCCAATTACAGAAGCTGTCCATCCCAATGCTAGGGAGATTTCAGTTTATTTACATTCTCTATCTGCTGTCCTGCACAGGCACACTATCTCACAGTCACCTGTCAAGATGAAGAAGCTGATCACTGAGGAGAATAAGATGGGACTGGAGGAAGAGCCTGAGCTGTTAGTGAAAGGTGAGTCACACTTGCACAACAAACACAATGCAACACACCAACACGACTCCAAGCTTCCTTAGATCAATGCTCTTAATGAAGCAATCAGGTAAGTGACCAGATTTGGCATTGTTGTAACAAAATGATTAACCAATAAACAGAAGATTGATCATCAGTTAAATGAAAAGGATAAACTGATGAAGAGTCATATGCACAAGCTGTTTTTGCTTTGCTACACTGATGCTGATCAAACACCTTTCACCTTTGGACTGTTGGTCAAACTAAATCAACAACTTCTGAAACTGGAAGAACATATTTATGCAGTTTACAAGAGCACAGAATGATTTCGTTAAAATCACATCATTTAATACTAAATAATCCGTTTTTGTTAATAGCTTAGCACTTTTCAGTGCTTTTAGTGTGATTAAATATCATGCATTGTCCAAACTGTCTCCTGTTGCAGCTCCATGCCGGGCTGCTGCCCTGCCACTAACCCCTCTTTGACCGCATGTGGTGCACAGCTACTGGCTTCAGCAGCCTCATCTTGCATACTTTTCAGGAATGATCTCATGAGATATTTCTGTGCAAATCTGTTTTCTTTTTTCTTGGCCTGCTGAAATAGACCCACTGCTTGGGTTTGTTCTGTCCTGTTTGGAGCAGCGACAGCCACATTGCCTAATTCTGACTACCGTTGCTATGCCTCTCTGGCTCGTGTTCCTCTCTGACTTCGGTGCCCACTCGGTGTTTCTCACAGTTTTTCAGAACTGTTTTTCATGCCCCGCTGTCCTGTTTCAAATTGTAGCTTTTTGCACTTTGCCACCATTCTTCACTATTCACCAAACCACATTATTACAGGAGCCCCAACTAAAGGACACCTGAGGGTGTTGGATAATCCCTCTCATTTTTCCTCTATTTGGAGCACAAGAATGTGTGTTTAAGAAAGCTTCCATTAGAGCCTTTTACCTAGTTTGTGTGTTTTTTTTTTCAGCGTGACTTCCTGAGGCTACATGGGGTGAATATTGCCCCACTATCTAAAATAGGCCACTGCAGATATAGACTGATGATGTGAGGATGAATTGTAATAGACATGGAGTGGTGACAGAAAGAGATGTTGACATTGGTTTATTGACATACCTTTGTTGATTTACAGTTAAAATTACTCCTCACATGATGCACAGCTTCACATGCTCCAGTAAACTGCAGCTTAGCTGTCTGGATATGTCTGATCCAAAAAGAGAAAAGGTGCAGTCAGCGGCTTTAATACAAACAATTGTAAAGTTCCGGTCCAGTTTTAAAAATACTCATCTTTCAAAGTGCCAACCTTTTGTTTGCTTGTTTTTATTTGCATTATTTAGGACCCTAAACCATAACCCGAAATCATTTTAAATGCTAATTTACTTGCATTACAATTTTTTAGAACTCTTATTTTTTAATTATATATCTTGTGTTTTTTCCTATGCCCTGTGTGTGTTTTGTCTGATTTGTTGCAGTTCAATCTTATTTGTTCAAAAAAAATTCTCATTTTTACTAAACTCAAGATCTCCACCCAGTTCTTCAGCTTTGGTTCCTGATCTGACCACAGACATTTAATATGTTTCCATTTCAGTGAAATTCCTGCAAGAGGTTTATTCAAACTTCCTTTCAAACAAATTCATGAATTTATTAATGAGCTGAACTTTAATGTCGGGTGCACTTTTATGTTTAACAATCATATTTCATTAGAATATTACACAACATTAAGTGCATGAAACAATAACTAAGTGTTCATAGATTAGCAGGATGCCTGCAGTAAAAAAAAGCATAGAGAGAGAGATTGTTTTCTCAGTCTATGTTAGAGGGGGCAGGGCACTGAGAGGTCAAGGGTCACAAATGAAACAAATTAAGGGCGAGTCGTGGCCCCCAGGGGAAACATTAGCAGGCTACATAGATGGGATCCAGATGGAATGCTGTGAGAGGGGTACGCAGGGGGTCTGGGGACTTTTCTGCTCTTTCTGACTCCTCTTTGACTTTTCTTATCTCTCTTCCTAAAGTTCCTCAAATGAGCAGCATCTGTGGGACATCGTCTGTCTGTGACAGAGGCGTCAGGGTGGCAGCCACGCCCTTCTTTTAGTGTTCTCACCCAGATAACCTGTATGACTTGACTGTCCCACATCCAGTCAGTCAGCAAGCTCAGCCGTACCTTACTGATGACACTTATTTATCTATTTAAACCAGGTTTTGATGCTAATCTCAAGTAAAGGGATGTAAAGTACCTCCTGGGTTTTTACTTTGGACCGTTATGGACCCTTTATGGCAGGTTGAAAACTGCCACTCACATCACATTATTTGTTAAAGCTGCAATGGCAAATCTGCAAAACAAGCTAGCTTTTTTAACACAAACATGGTCACAGAACTCTCACCCCTCCCGTCGGCTAACATCCCTGGGTCACATCCGCTGGATACCGGAACCCACATTGCCAGAGGAAACGAGAGCGCGCTAATCACCAGTCGCCGTTTTCTAGGTTCAAACGTTTTCTGTTGTCCGTGACTTCACATGGTGTTTTTCTTTTTGGGACTCTGGTAGTTTGTTCTAAAGTTGAAGTGGTAGCAGCCGGCTGTTTCTCCTTCTCTGATATTATTGAGCGGAGAACCTCTCACACCAGTGGTGTTCTGTTGCTAAATACGTGAGTGTGTAATGAGTGGAGGACCCAGGTAAATGCGAGAGAACCACTCCATTCATTTTTTCCACAATATACTTATAGCTACACTATTTTAGAACGTTGTTAAGAGGCAATAAGAAATGTTTTAAGCTAGCTTGTTTTGCAGATTTGCTATTGTTGCTTTAACAGGAAACATTGTCTTTGTTTCTTTTTTATTTCCAAGCGTCAGCAAAGCAGCGATCTTTGTGCTCCCTGGGAAAACCACACTTGTGCAAGGTTAAAAAGAAGGGTGAGAGGAGGGATTGGGCAGATGAAAGTAAGTAGGAAGAGAGTGAGAGAAGGGGGAAGAGAGATGCTGGTGAAACAAGCGCTTGGCTGGCAGGTGGCTTGCAGCTTGCTAACCACAGAGGAAGTCATGATGCTGTTGTGGCGTCATTAGTTTTCACAGGGTTGGAAGCTGATGGTATATTTTTCTAATTGTTTCTTTAAAACGTCTCCCAACCCATGTGCGCTCACATAAAATCAGCCTGCATTTGTTTCTCTGCCAGATTAAAACCTGGCCGAGTGCTACTCCAGGTGGTCTGCCACAAATCTCTGACCGCCAGGACTTTTTACACAGTTTGACTATAAGCAGCATTTAAACACTAGGGTATTTCCCCAAGATTAAACACTTATAAGAAACAATCTGCGTTTGTAACAGAGAGGGGAAAAGTTCACTGTCTGGGAACAGTGGATCTGGGCTCATGCAATGAAATCCTCAGAAGCTAAACAGTATCTCATTGTAGAGACATTACAGAAAGCATGTCTGCTAACATGGCTGCTGCCTTCTGTGTCAAACTGCTCCAGTAATCGTCTCTCCTTTTCTCACTGTGTCAACCTCAAAAGTGGTAATTATGTTGGCAGCGTGCAGCACTTAATGCCTCTGCCATTAGCCGGCTGTATTTTTATCCCCTAGCATTTACCCCAATAAGGCAGTCACACACAGACTTGAGTAAACTTTATGGAGAATCATATACCTTAGGGATCTTTCCTCAGTGAAGACATGGTATGGAAGCTTTAGTTAACTTGCTTCACTCCTTTTGCACGATTAGCTATATAGAAACCTTTCTGACTTTATTTTGTTTTTATGGTGTGCATTTCTAAAACAAGGGTGCAAATTATTGTAAACTTTTGATCTAAAATGTTGGTGTTTTTCCTTTCACTGTTGGAACAAACACACTGATCTAGATTTTATACTTGAATACCCATCAGTAATAAAACGGAAATGGAATTTTCTGTGTCAAATTCAGATGTTGATAATTTTGCATAATGGGTACATAATAGTCTTGTAATCTGACAGGGTGAACGTAGTCACAGTGCTGTTTGGTATTAGGGTGTGTACCACACTGAACCTGGACCACAATAAGCTAAAGGATGTTTGCTTCAGGAGATCAGACAATTAGTGACCAACATATTAAAGGTGTGGAAAACTGAAAAAACATTTTGTAATGATTATTTCTGATTATAATCGGTCACTCTGAGTTTTTCACGCAGACTGAACATGAAAATAGTCTCTTACACCTATCTCCTGCATTAGCTTCTGATAGAAAATAGACGGTGAAACTCTAGGATTAGAAAACCCTGACAGATCTACGTCACACTGTCACTGAACATTCATGGACTCACCCATCTTGACTCACGACGGGGAAGGTTGTTGTTGGTTTAGCGTCCAGGAAACAGCAGAGAACGTCTCGGCTAGTAGAAGCTAACTGTTATCATTAGCAACTCCACCACACAGCAGAACTCCTTCAGGCTTGTGTTATTTGTGGAGATAAAACATCAACGTTGCAGAGCAAACAGAGTCATTGGTGGAGTCACGTTGCTGTTAGCCAATCAGAGAGTTGTCCAAATATCAGGAAATAAGACTCCAAATCCTGCTGTCTGAAGCTACTTTCTGCTCCAGCTGAATTCTCCATGCTGATACAGGCACTTCTCCCACCCTCCTAGTATCACTTACCAGGCATTCATTCCTACTAGAGACCTCTGCAAATGTATTGATTAAACGAGTGTTCCACACCCTTTAAGGTAAAGGCTAGAAGACCATCCCCAAGCAGCTTGAAGATCCTCTGACTATAGTCACTTCATTTTTTTCAGAAGTTTGAGGTCTACGGGACTGAAGCCAAACTCCTTGAATAAAGTCACAAGGGGGAAATTAATGACAAATTGAAGAATCTTGTTATACAAATGATAACCAAAGAGCCCATGCCAATTTCCAAAGAAATTAGAGTTGAACTCCAAGTTCAAGGCACATCAGTAGCTACGTTTACATGGGCACAAGTAATCGGAATGAACGTCCTATCGGATCAAAAATTCGTCATGTAAACATGTCAATCGGAATATTCTGATCCGATTCAGCCTGATCCGAATGAAATTTCATTTCGATTGAGAGAGGTGGTTTTGTCCGATCGTCAATCCGATTGGCGTCCATGTACACAGCCATTCGGATCGCTGGGGTAAAATAATGCCCACTGTGCATGTGTGCAACTTCAGCGTGCCCTCTTTCCACCTCTGCGCATGCTCAGGACAGATCGAAAACATGGCGGGCGGTAAACAAAAGTGATCTGTTGCCGATGCTATTTTTTACTGGAGATACTACGGGAGCTCAATATTACTGAACGTCTCGATGGCCGAACAGCTAAAAATGCCGAGTTATACACTCAAGTGCATCTAAAGTTGCAGGAAGCGGGAATTCACCGAAGCTAGAGAATAATCAAATAAAATGCAAGGGAAAAGACATGCAGACAAGATGACGTTTGTTTACAATTTTTCTTCCGGGAAAGACAAGTCTGCGCATGCGCAAGCTATGGTGCGTGCATCGCGGCATGATCGGATCATTCCAGTTAGTGTCCATGTAAACAGAGATTTGGGATTTCCGATCAACCAAGATTTGAATCGGATTGGGGAAATTTGGCGCATGTAAACGTAGCTAGTATCAGATGGCACTAACCACCACCCGTGCTGGGAGAATGTCCTTTTTAACAAATGGAACAGAACTGGAGCTTTTTCTGCTGGTCACATCAGCTCCATGTTGACAGATGAAAGAAAATAATTTAAGAAAAGATTGACTGGTTCTATTTTTGGGCTTTTTCTGCTCCATCTGGTTCAGAGTGTCTTGAACCTGTTCAGGGTTAGATGTAATCTCAGGACTGTTGAGGAATTCTGGGGCAATAGGTACTGCCCAGGGTCCGAAAGCTTGGTCTGCATTGTAGGTCATGAGTCCTTCAACGGAATAATGACTCAAAAACATGTGATGTTTTCATCAAAAACAAAAGTGAAATAAAGGTTTATTAAAAGTTTAAGAAGTGCTGTTATTTCATTTTGAAGCTCAGCTGTCTAATGATGCTGGTATGTCTCTCATTTAAAGGTTGGCTCTTGCGGGAGGTACGAGGCAGCTGGATAAAACATCGCCGGTACTGGTTTGTGCTGAGCCAAGATTCTCTGGACTATTACAGCGGACCAGAGAAAGGCGCTCGCAGACTTGGCACGCTGGTCCTCACCAGCCTCTGCTCCGTCATTTGGCCAGACAAGCAGACGTACAAAGAGACAGGTGAGCCAGACAAGCAGACGTACATGTTCATAAAGCACAGACAAAAGGGCTGAAGCTCATCAGTCGTAGTCATGTAGAATTTCCTGTAATCTCTTTAAAGTTTTGCCAAAGCCTCTTTATTTCCATATCTGACATTAAATTTAGAATTTAAAAAAATCCCAGGAGGTTTTTTCCTGGTTTCATCTATAGTCAAGTGATGTCCCCTGGTTCACGTTTCCTGCTAAAGTGTGTGATACATCGGAGTGCATTTGGGAAGTCCCAGTGGTGTCCAGGACCATGGTTTATGGTTGGTTCCTTCTGAGTAATAAGCTTCCCTTTTGGGAAAGAAAAAGAGTTGAAGGCACAGGAGGAATGTTTTGCTGCGTCACACAGGGATAACTGATCTGGTTAACTTTATTTTTACACATTTCCCTCAAAGTCTGTTGCTTGTGCCTCAATGGAGAGACTTCACAAAACAGATTAAAATGTCTCCGTAACACTTTTTTTGTCCAGAAAGATCCCCAAAAACAGTTTGTAGCAACTCCGTTTGGATTCATGGAGACATTGGTAACACTTTACAATAGTGTTTCGAAAATCGGCTTACCTACTGAGTAACTAATGATGAACGAATGAGGATCTAATGATTACATACTGATTACCTAAGCTTCACAACCACCCCACTTTAGATTTATTATCTATTGATTCCTGAATGATGACTTAATGCATAGTTAGTCATGAAATGACTAGATAACTAATGATTACCTAAGCTTCACACACACTCCATAGTGGATTTATTAGCTAATGATTCCTTAATGCTTACTTAATGGTTGGTAATTCATAAAATGAATATATACCTAATCAGCCACTAATGATTCAATAATAATTATCAAAGCTTTACACCCAGCCCCAAATTTATTAGCTGATGATTCCTGAATAATTACTTAATATTTATCAGTCATTAATACAGAATCAGGAATTAATGACTCATTAAAAAATGACAATTGGTATTTAACCAGACTTACTGGTAAAAACACCCACCAGTCTTATTCAGGGACTAATGGGTAGTTATCTAGTAAGTAATGGTTAAGTAATGATTCATTCCTCATTAGGTACTAGGGAGGAGGCTTCACTTTACTATAGGGGGCACGAAAGTAGTAGGTAATGGTTAAGTAATGATTTGTTCCTCATTAGGTACTAGGGAGGAGGCTTTACTTTACTATAGGGGCCACAAAAGTAGTAGATAATGGTTAAGTAATGATTTGTTCCTCATTAGGTACTAGGGAGGAGGTTTCACTTTACTATTGGGGCCACAAAAGTAGTAGGTAATGGTTAAGTAATGATTCGTTCCTCATTAGGTACTAGGGAGGAGGCTTCACTTTACTATAGGGGCCACAAAAGTAGTAGGTAATGGTTAAGAAATGATGCGTTCCTCATTAGGTACTAGGGAGGAGGCTTCACTTTACTATAGGGGCCATAAAAGTAGTAAGTAATGCTCAAGTACTGAGTAGGTAATGATTCGTTCCCCTTTTCTTTAGATAACTACCCATTAGTCCCTGAATAAGACTGATGGGTGTTTTTACCAGTAAGTCTGGTTAAATACCAATTGTCATTTATTGATGAGTCACTAATTCCTGCTTCTGTATTAATGACTGATAAACATTAAGTAATTAGCTAATAAATCCACTATGGAGTAGGTGTGAAGCTTAGGTAATCATTAGTTATCTAGTCATTTCATGACTAACTATGCATTAAGTAACCATTCAGGAATCAATAGATAATAAATCTAAAGTGGGGTGGTTGTGAAGCTTAGGTAATCATTATGTAATCATTAGATCCTCATTCGTTCATCATTCCAAACGGAGTTGCTACAAACTGTTTTGGGGGTTCTTTCTGGACAGAAGTGTGCTTTGTCACAACATTCACAGACTTTTTTTTTAATTTGTCGTGAAATAACTGTGTGAAATTCTTACTTCCTCTGTGTATTTTCTGATCATTACCAAGTGATACAAGTTCCCCCGAGTGGCTGATTTTGTGGTATCATTGACCCATTTACAGCAGCGTTAATCTAAGGACACCAAAGAAAAACTGCAATTAAAACTCAATAACCAGTAATAAAAGCATGATAATTTTGAATTTGTTCTTCTCCAAGACCTTAAACAAAACGCAGTGTGGAGCCAAGTCACGTAGCAGGAAAGTCTGATAACAGCCGTGCTTCTGCAGATCAAGTCAGGCTGCCACAGGGATATCTACAACTTCCTCTGCACAAGGAGGAAGTGTGCTTTTCTTTCACTTTTATTGTGTGTTATCCAAGATGAGACTCGCTGCAGGAGAACTGTTCTTGTTTGGTTTTGGTGTGACTTGAGATTTTGCTCAATCTGACCTTTGATCCTAAATGAAACCGAGAAAGGAAGTTGGGGAATAGGAGTTGAGGTTGATTTTTTTTCCTCAGGCGTCCCCTGTAGTTTTCTTTCCTGTTTACTTAAAATGCACTCGCAGATCAGTTGCAGTTTGAACAGTGACCTTTTTTTTTTCCTCAGGTTATTGGAGCATTACTGTTTATGGAAGGAAACACTGCTACAGGCTGTACACCAAGCACTTCAATGAAGCTGTGCACTGGGCTTGTGCCATCCAGAAAATCATTGACACCAAATCCCCCGTGGAAACGCCAACACAGCTTTTGATTCGAGACATTGAGGTGGGCCGTATTAAAAGCACACACACACACACACACACGCGCAAGTTCTGACAAACTACCTGCGATAAGAGCCACCAAACAAACAGTTGTCAGACTGTATATTATTCACCCGCTCTATTACCATGGAAACCACATGGCCACACTTGGCTGGAAGTCCAAAGTTTACTCTTGTTGCGTTTTTCTTTTGAATGAGCTCGTTTTTTGTCATCCCACTGAGACAGATTATGAAAACACGCCGGTAGCTGTACGATAACAGCGTTCCCAGTTATTTAATCCTGGCAGAATAGATGAGAGACATTATGTTTTCTATAGCATAGCTGTATTTTTAGAACAGGAGCTGCTGGAGAACACGGTGTGCAGGAATCTCATTGAGCAGACAGAAGTGGTCTTGCATCAGTCTGCCCTTGAGGTGAAAAAAGGGGCAGTTTTGGCAGGGGAGGTGGGAGAGGGCTTGGCAAAAGGCATTGGTACCAGATAAGCAGCCCTTTGCCTGGCCTCCTGTCTCAGTAATCTCTCAACGAGAGTCCCTAATCTCAGAGAAAGTGGTTATACTTGCCTCTATCGACCACTGTCTGCTTTGCCAGAAGGGGCCAAGTTTATATTTTGAAGGAGCTTAAAGGGGCCTGCCTTTAAAGTGCTCTTCACTCTTTTATTTCAGTTTTTACATTTGAAAATTCCTCCCTGTTCTTTGGCACAAAGAAAGACCAAGACGCATCTGTTTTTCTTCCATGAGTGGATTAAAAAAGTAAAGATCTGAAGAAGTTTAACTTGCTGTTTGACATGTAGTAGCATTGTTATAAATTAAGCTAAAAGCATAGGTGATGAGATGGATGAGCAGAGAAAAAATAATCTGGATTAGTATGCAAACAATTCTCAAAAATGGTTTGTAAATATTGAGATTAAATTAAGTTAAATTACCATGTGAGGCAGCAAAGGAACTAATTAATTTGCCCGGACCTTTAAAGCCATACTATGCAACTTGTTCATATTTTTAAATCATTTTCTTGAGCCAGTATGTGCTAAAATGACCCTTTACGGGGTTAATGAAAGGTCACTCAGACGCCCACCGCCCTCTGTGGCCAGAATATCACACTTGCAACTTCAGAGTGTCGGTCCGGTCCCTGTTGGACTTAATAAAGTGGAGCTGACATACCTGGTGCTGCAGTCTGCTTCCAGCATGTTTCCTGCATGTTTTAGATCATGAACACAGCTGATTTGTTTGATTTAGTGATGAACCACTCCTGTAGACACTAATGAAGGCTGAGGAGACATTTCAGCAGTTAGATTAAGGTGTTAAAAAGACGAACGCACAGCGAGGAGATAAGTTTCACTTTCGCATTTGCTAACAGACACTAGGGGGTGCTAAAAACAAGCCAAAACTGCCAAGTGTTCCTTTAACACTGTACCTGTTCCTCAGAACAATTAACATCCTGTGAAAACCTACTTGTGGTTTACCCAAAACTGATGGTGTCTGATATTCATCTAATCACTAGCAGACTGTTTTTATTATCACCTGCTGCTGTGCTGACAGCTGGCGCGCGTGTGTGCGTGCGTTCGTGTGCATGCATGTGTGTGTTTGTGTGTTATCAAAATGTCTCATTAAACACAGAAATGATTTTAAAGAAAGTAGTCATTGGATGAACATCTAGAAGTCATTAACTTTTGGTGTCAACCTGTTAGTTTAATAGTTTAAAACTCTGACTTGAACGATAACCCCTGACATCCATAACTTCAAGAAACACTAGGACTTTATTTTTTAAAGTGGCTAACAGTTTTCAGAGTGCCCAAAAGTGCTTACTCTGCTGGTCAAGTTATAAATAACCAACTTATATTTGTCTTGGTAAAAACTGATATTTGGGAAACCTGGCATGTAGACACATCAGAGGAGTTTGACCTTATTTCCAGACTTTTTAAGAGTCATAATTAGACTAATATAGAGCAAAAACTTCACATTTACCACATTAACAGGGAAGTCAGTGTCATTTTAGTCTGGAAAAAATTCCTTTTCTCGCAGCTCTTCTGATCATCCTCTGTGATGTTGTGATGCTGTTGTCAGGATCCCGTTCTCACATTTCAAACAGAAGAATTTGTCAGGATGAGAAAGGCTGGCTCCGCTTGCAGCGAGACAGAGAGGGTAGAGCGTTTGGAAGAGTTGCAGAGTCAGGAACGAGCCAGAACTGGCGCAATGCTACTAATGAGCAACAGGTGCTGTGAGGGCAGTCGCATGGGAGCCATCTGCAGCGCTGGAAGGCATCTTTCCACACAGACAGTCAAAGACATAAACACATGCACAGTAAACTCATTGACACCGGTGCATAAAGTATAACGTGTCTGTCATTCAAGTGCGGGTAGATGGGTCATCACTTGACCTTCCTGTTGCTTTGGATGTTGCCAGAGCTGGTTGGTGATGTGGTCAAAATGAACTTGGTCACCCCTGACAGACACGATCATGAACAGACCACATTCAGGCTGACTTCAGGAGGATAACATATTGTTTGTTTTGTTGTTGCCGTTTTTGTGCACAGGAGAATAAGTTCAATCCTGAGGTGGTAGAACATATTTACCAGCACAACCCCATCTTGAAGTACACCCAGGGCCCCCTGTATGCTCCTCTGCTGCCCTTCCCTTATGGCAGTCTGGAGCACACATGTAAGTACTTACAGCTGGTTTGTCATACTAGATCACAACAGTTAAATGTCATGTCACAAAACAGATGATAAATGTTTTTCTGCAGCTTAAAAGGTACAACAAGTAATAATTCTACAGTGAAATAGTCCCAAAAGTCTGTCTCAATTATGTTAGAAGGAAGGTTACATTGAAACAGATTTCCTTCTCGGGTGGCTGGGGGGTTGTCAGTTTTTCTTCTTTTAAAGAAGCCAAAGAGGGATGTAGTGATCTGTGAGCCCACGGGGTTGCAGAGTTCGCACCAGGAAATGCTACTTCCAGCTGCGCCGGCGTTTGTAATTCGACACCAGCCAGCAAAAAGTAGCAGCGAACCGAAGCCGCGGAAATTATTTCTTGTACCCCTAAGAAGCCATGGCATCTTTTTGTTTTACTCTAATTTCTGGTAAAGAAGGCTAGAGGCTAATGTTGAGCCAACAATGCTAACAGTGAATTAGAAACAAATAGTCGGCTCTAAAAATATTTCAAGCTACTTTTTCAATAACCAACAGCTCGATAGCCGTAGCTGGCAACAGCCATGATAACTCGGGAAAGGGAGAGGACTCATTTGTTTTGAAACATGGACTGCAGTACCCAAATTTGACCACAAGGTGTCATTCTTCATACTCTTTTAATGTTCAAATATTCGCATTAACAGTCAGCCTGACTGTCCGGTTCTTCTGCTCAGACCACAACGGTAAAGGCTATGGCTCGGTGCGAGAGGAGGCCGTGAAGCTCTTCAACTGCCTGCAGCAGCTGGAGTCGGTGCGGGAGCCGGTTCCTATCATCCAGGGCGTGCTGCAGACCTGCCTGGACCTGCGGCCCCTCCGCGATGAGGTCTACTGTCAGCTAGTGAAGCAGACCAGCCACACACCTTACCCCTACACCGCTGCACATCTGCGTTACTGGCAGCTCCTCACCTGTATGAGCTGCACCTTTCTGCCTGGACCCAACGTGCTCAAATACCTGCGATTCCACCTCAAGAGGTGAGCTACACCCAGAAAATGGTTTTTAGATCAAAAACAGTTGAGTTTATTTGGTTCAAATGAGCACTCCTCAAGCTTGGGGATTACTTTTAGCAGCCATGTTTCACAGGGAGGATTTGTTCATGTTAAATTATGAACTTCTCATCCCAACTCCTTGGAGAAAGCTGTTCTCATCCTCTAGTTATAATTAAAGGGAAAACGTGGGATCTTCTCTCTTTTTCCTCGGGTTCTGACTCATCTTTGTGGGGAAATTTGACTTGTAGAAGACAGGTGGAAAACGCTGCAGCATGAGGTAATCTGCTGCAGTTGTCAGTCCACATTGAAAAATAAACATAAAAGATTTTTTTACGAGTGCTGGTTGAAACGAACGTTCATCAGACCAGGTTGGAGGTGAGAGGGCGGAGCCTGCATTTGAGAACAGGTTTAGCTGGGAGGTGAAGGTGAACCAGTAGAAGAGAAAGAGGAGTCTAGACGACTGACAAAAAGCAGGCGCCAGTTTTCCTAACCACCAGTTTAGATATAGTAGCAAGATATGCCTTCACATTGTTAACATGCCCCCCCTCTAAAAGATTTGGAGTTTGAAGGCTGGATTTGCAGGTCCGAATTAGCCCCTCTGTCAAGCATACTAATCTAAGTTGTTAGCGGCGCTGATCTCCTGTTTTCTAACACCATGCCATCAAACCGCTGCAGTTTTCTATCTATATTTCTGCACTGGGAATTGCCCTCTAGCTAATGGAACAGTTGCATGCAACGGTAATTCATAATAACACTGTGGAACTGGCTGGCTCTGTGTTTTGATATGTCTTGCTGTCGCTCTCACGCACTTTCTCTCTCACCGGATCAGCGCTGAGGCTGCAGCTGGGCAGAGCTGAGACTGGAGCTGGGCAGTGGGCCCAAAATCACTCCTCCTCTTCTTCCTCCTCCATGCCTCCACACCCCCACCTCCCCTCCGGTGCCCTGAGAAACCCCCAGGGAATGTCTGCTGTCAGAGGGAATAGGCCAGGAGAAAGAAAGCAGAGCAGGAGGGTGGGGGTGAGCAGGAAGCAGCAGAAAGGGCTGAAGAGAGGAGAGGATAGGAAGGATCACAGAGACTCAGTGGAACATTCCTGATTATGTTTCAGCAGGACAAATCCCACCCTGTGGCTATTTAGTTATGAGATAGCAGGACGTTGGACTGAGTGAGTGGGCATCCGTGTGTCTGGCAGCATTTTATTTTGAGTCCAGCATTTGTTTATTTTCTCCTCCTTGTGTTCCTCTGTGTTTACACTGTTTCACACCTCTAACAGTCATGATCTGTCAGACGTGACGCTCCACCTGGGCTGTTTTATTGGACGTCTTATTTTTTAATAAACAAACAGACACTCACCTTGCTCTCTACTGGGAGGAATTGGCATGTGGCTCTGGTCCACAGCAGCGGAAACACCTTTTCCTGTTTCATCCACTACCTAGTCAAACATGTTTTCTTTGCCATTTTAATTAACTTTGAAGGATTGAGGGATACTGGGCCTTCTAAGCCTCTTACAGCTGAAGGGAGAACATTTGTCATTCCTCAACTTTCCCCAAATCCAAAGAAAATAAAGAATGGAGCTGAATCAAAATGAACACTATTATGAGTCACGGCTAAGATCATGGTGAACAAATTCCTTTTATTCGGTTTAAACTGCACAAACTCTTTCACTTTCATCGTTTCCTGCAGAATTCAGAGCCAGAGTCCAGAATCTGAGATGGATAACTATGCGTCATTCATCAGCGAGGCTTTAGAGAAGACAAAATGTCGGGAGTGTGTGCCATCCTGGGAGGAGATCCAGATGCTGATGAATCGACAGGAGATGCTGTGCACTGTGCACTATCCAGGCCCTGGATCCTGCCAGCTCTACATCAGCTCACACACCACCGCCAATGAGGTTTGGGAGCATTTATCAGGATAAGACTTGGAAACTCAACGTTTCTCAGTCTTTTCCGTTTCGCTCACATGTTCTTGTTTAAAGTTTCATCCTCTAGTCTGGAGGCTAGTGACATTCTAAAGCCCTGACAGCCATAAAAACTGAAATTCTATCTTCTCTGTTTTGATTCATGACGACTGAAAGTCCCTCTTCCTCTCGTCAGGTGGTCCGACGGATGCAAGAGAAGCTGGGCCTTCAGGACAGTAAAAACACATTTGCACTGTATGAACAGAATGCACTGTGGGAGCAGCCGGTCTCGGGGAGCGCTCTGATTGCAGACATCCTGACCAGGTTTAAAATATTAACTCACCCCTTTTCCTGTGAAAGAGCAAGCAGTGTGAGGCGTGATGTCCACCTGCCAAAGAAATTAGCCTAAAATGTCATCTTATGTGTGACTACTGAGACAGCAGAGGCAGAATGTTTATTTGTCTTTGCCTAGTAGAGTTTCTGAGCTGAACGTTATCGCTGTTTTTCTGGTGTCGACAGCCAAACATGTCAGCTAGAAAAAAATATAGTTGGATATCATTAACTTCTACAGCAGCAACATCTTGAATCCATCAACGTTTTGCATGATGGGTTTAAATTTAGCTGTTAGATTACCAAGCAGCAGTGTTCCTGACTAAAGTGGTGATAGTTTACCAGATTATTTATTCCCTGTTTTCATTTTTTGCAGCCTCACCACCAAAGAGGCGGAGTCTAAATCCCAGTGGAAACTATGTTTCAAGCTCTACTGCCTGCTGGACGCTGACAACATATCAGTGGACAGTATAGAGTACTTCTTCCTCTTTGAGCAGGTAAAGAATCCGAACACACACCTTCAGCGGAGTGTATCCTCATAATCTGTCTTTTAAGTGACCAATAAAACATTGACGAGGAGAATGAGTGAGTCATTCCACCTTTTTATTAGATTTTTATGATTTTTATTGAACGAGCTGCAGTCACAGTTGGTAATCTAACATGCATGTGCAGCATTAAAATAAGAATGACTAAAAGCATTGGCTGGAATGCAGCGAAGGCAAAAGGCAGCCAGGAATGGCTTCATTAAAACATTTTTCCTGAGGACTCTTATAAAAGATTTATGAGACAAAATAAAACGGGGAGGGGCAGAAATGATTGATGGCGGGCCTGAGGTTATTACTGACAAACACTACCTTCTTCTTATGTTTTTCCATCTCTCCTGTTCCGGGGCTTCCTGCTGCAGTGCCATGAGATGGTGGTGCGTGGTCAGCTGCCAGCCTGCGAGGAGGACCTGCAGGCGTTAGCTGCCCTGAGGCTTCAGTCGCTGATGGGTGACTTCAGCACGCACGCCCCCTGTCCACCTCTGGACGAACTATTCCCTGGCCACATGCTTGAAACTCGGGTTCTTGTGTCTCTGTCGGCCCCGCAAGCGATGCCTCCGTGTCAGGTGGCGGCTCAGAGCTGTCCCATGACACAGCGCTTCCCCACGGGCCTCCTGGCCGGGACGCTGTGGCCGTGTGGCTCCACAGCGGTGCAAAAACAAAAGGTAGAGCTCGACAAGCGTCTGCGGAGCCGGCTGAAAGAGGAATCATCATCTGTCATGACTTCCATCCTGGAGCGATGGAAAGGCCTGGCTGGCTACAATCGCAGGGACAGCATGGCTGCATACCTCACTATTGCACGCCAGTGGTCGGGCTTTGGATGCACTCTTTATGAAGTGGACTTTTATATCGTGAGTTTTGTGAGGTCACATATTAGTTTTTCTCTCTCGGTACTGGAGCCTTCTCTAACCTCTCTTTGCCTCTTTCCTCCTGCAGAGTTCATCAGGGAATTTTTCCCAGAAGCTGTGGCTGGGTGTCGCTGCTTCATCCGTGTCTCTTTACAAGCAGGGAGAATCCGAGGCGCTGGAGTCGTTCCCTTACGGCCAGATCTGCTCTTACGGCGTGTCTGACAGCAACACCTTCAGGATCACAGCTGGGGATCGGGATCTGATGTTTGAAACCACCAAGGTAAAAACGGACTCTCGTTCTAGATGTGCAAAAACAAATAAAAGATGTGGACAGTTTTTCTTCGTTGAGCCCATAAAACCCTTCCGCTGAAGTCCGAACAGCTGTGTCCTGCAGCAGAAGTAAAAGGCTCACTGTCTGCCCCCCCCCCTCCTTTGACCGACTTTAAAAACTGTTATTAATTTGGTCTAAACAGAGAGCTCACTACCTGCCTCTCCTCACCAACCAATGGCAACCACCACAAGTTTAACTTCCTGGTATTAAATGGCATGCGGGTGAGTTTTATTGCTGTGCTTGGATTAAAATATTAGGCTAAACATTTCTCCGAAACAGGGATGTTCTTCCAGACAGACACCCCCCCTCCTCCTCCTGCCTGCCTCTTGAGAACAAATCTAGCCTTTCACCGGACTGATTTCCTTGCATCTTCCCACACGGAACAAAAATCCCTCTGTGATCTCTCATGAGGCACAAAAGTGGCTTTTATTTATTTTTTTGGGCTCAAAGGCAAATTGAAGCACAGCTCAGAAAGACTTTTTATGAACTTAAGTCCTTTTATTGTTCTGACATTCACTGGAAGGATTTTAAACAGCTGGACATGAAAATGAAGCAGATTTGATTAGTGTTGGAGTTGAGGGTATTAGTGCTGGATAAAGGGTTATTCCCACAGAATTAATGCTCCTGCTGAAACATTCTCTGCTGCTGGAGGTTTTAGTTGACATCATCCGTCTCTGCCCTCCTGTGACAGTGCAGACAGTCACTGACGCTGCCACCAGTTTGACCTCTCTCTGTCTCTCCATCACAGCTGACTGAGATCATGCAGCTCATGAATGCGTACTTCAGTGCCATCCATCGCCAGCGAGGAAAAGGAGAAGATCCAGACTTCACCATCACCGAGACCACGGAGGTGGGCTTCCGTCAGCTGGCTCCAACGCCCACACCAACACTTCTGGAGCTGCCCTCGCACCCCGTTTGATACCCCACCATCGTCCTCCCTAGAGGACCCGGTGCTCCATCCACTGAGAATGGCAAAGCCTCCCAAACAAAGCAAAGCCTGTTTTCTCTCCTCATCCATAAAAATAAACCTCTCCCGAGCTTTTCAGCTGAAGGACCTGGCTGTAGAGTGAGAAGGGGTGGGTGTGTGGAGGGGAACACAAAAATCCCACAAACCTCAACCTCACGCTGACCTCCTCAACAAGCCATCTGCGTGGATCTTACTACATCAGGGAGGGAACGCGTCACAAAAAAATGAGACTTGCAGTAACCCTAAGCTGTGGTGCTTCCCTCATAGTGAATACACTACCCTCTCCTCTGTCTCCTGAGGTGTGCCATATTGGATTAGCCTTTCCTAGAAGGCCGCCATCGCTCACGCACTGCTGGAAGTGTCGAGAACATTTAGTAAAACACACACACACACTCTGCCATCTTTGCTGAGCTGTCTCTCAGCTCCACACACACACACACACACACACTCTGACCCTCACTCTCACATGCCCTTATGGTGACACGTTCAACAGACAGTCAGCTTTCATAAGGCCCCGGATGGGTTTGCATTACCTGGAACTGTTGATGCGTTGAGCCATGTGAACTTGGAACTGGAAGCAGATGTTGAACTCTGTAACTAAGTCACTTTGGCTGCCACGCTTTTCCCTCACATATGGTTCTACTGGCTCCATCTGATCACAAAAGGACATTTCTCGGGTGACGCGTTAAGGGTCTGGGTTGTGTGTTTCACAGAAATCAAAGTATTTTTTTATGGTGTTGCTATCAAATGCTCTGATTTCTCCATTCGCTGTGCTGCTTGTCCCGGCTGTAGTCCTGGACATGAAACTTGGATAACACTTGACCGATTGAGCTTAAGTCATTTATTATCTCCATGCCGTTTCGTTCTGCTGAAGATAACAGGTGCTTTCTTGTTTTTCCTGCTTATTTTCACAGTCTCCAGCTATTGCCTATATAAATAAAAAAGTGACTTCATATTTCCTACGCGAATCACCGTCTAAGTAAAAGTCCCTCTAATCTGGCCATGGATACTTTTGTATTATTTGAGCAAATTTTTTCTTTTTTTAACCTGCCCTTGATGTCTTAACTGTAGACCCAGACCTTTTCTAACATTACGTTTGCTTTAACTGATCAGAAGCTTTTGGCTCTGCTCTCTGAAGCACCTTGTCAGTTAATTCTGTGTAGCTCTTTTTGTGTTCACTGTTTGAATATTCTTGTGAAGCCAAAGTTTTGTCAGGTCAGGAGTTTGAAAATGGACCAAAGAACTTTTTTTCAATGTAAGCTTTTAGAAGAAAAAACAAACTTATCCACAAATGCAGACAGAATCTCCAAATACCCCAAATCCAGTAATATGTTGTGCATCTTTTATTTTGTAGATGTAGTCTGTCTGCTACACAACCCTTTAAAATAACCAGCCTCAAGACGTTAGTGTCTTCACCATGAAAGGCCTTGACTAGTCACTGTCTTGTTGCTCAGAAGCCGGTCTTTAGCTTTTCCCACTGCAGCTGCAGGCAGCTCCGAGCCACACATAAGAAAATGAGATAAAACAAAAAACTGCAATGTCTTTGCTTAGTATTAAGCTTGTTTGTATGATGCATGGTACCTTTTTATGTAATATGTGTATATTCAGTTGCACTATTTTTAACTAACCTGGGAGTGCAATAAAAACTATAAATACTGTATGTAATTAATAAAAAATACCCATTTTACTGTATTGTCATTGGTACTTTTTTTTAGCCTAATCAGCTGTGCAAGTGTGGGTGTGTACTTGTATTTATTACATACTAAGGACCCGTTTTGCTATTCACTACAAAGGGAGATCATTTTTCTGGTCATCACTTTTTTAAAAATGTTCTTAGTTGGTTTAAGAGGTATGGTGTGAATTAAGTTAATGTTAGGTTTAGGCATAGACCGGTAATGGTTATGGTTGGGGAAGAGGTTTGGCTATAATTCAGTCACTAAAATGAATAGAAGTCAGTTAAGGGTCCTCACTAACATAGAAAGACAAACGTGTGTGCATTTGTAAGTAAGTAAGTAAATTTTATTTGTATAGAATAGAAAAAGAATCACAAAGTGCTTCACAAAGATCAACAAAACAAAAGATAAAGTCATCATAAAATGATTTTAAGACAAAACAACAGAATATCATTAAAAATCAGAAAACAGAAAGTCATAAAATTATAAAAATGATAAAACAAATGAAAGATGATTATAAATACAAGTTAGAAAAAAACGAATAAAACATAAAAGATTTAAGTAAAAGCAGTTTTAAACAAAAGGGTCTTCAGCTGCTTTCTAAAGATGACCAGACTGTCAGTAACACGTAAGGATAAAGGAAGTTCACTCCAAAGTCGGGGTGCAACAGCCTGGAAAGAGCGATCACCTCGACTTTTATATCTGGTCTTTGGAACTTCTAGGAGGTTCTGGTTTGTGGACCTGAGGGCTCGGGTTGGAGCATAAGGCTTTAACAGTTCAGTAACATAAGGAGGAGCTTGGCCATGTAGAGCCCTGAATGTTATAGTAAGGATTCTAAATTGAATTCTAAAGTTAATGGGTAACCAGTGCAGAGACATCAGAATAGGAGTGATGTGAGCTCTTCTGTTTGCTCCAGTTAGGAGCCTCGCTGCAGAGTTCTGGACCAACTGAAGGCGGTCAAGGGCTTTTTTGTTAAAACATGTGAAAAGTGTGTTACAGTAATCTAGACGGGAGGAGATAAAGGCATGGATAACCATTTCAAGCTCATGTTTTGACACCAACCTTTGTAGTTTGGAGATATTTCTCAAGTGATTAAAAACAGTTTCTGACCAGCGTTTTTGAGTGGCCTTCAAGAGACATTGATTGGTCAAAAACAACACCCAAATTCCTCATGTTTGACTTGACAGCATAAGCTAAATGACCAAGTTGTTGACTAATCAGAGGAGCCATGCTCTCAGGGGCAATGATCAGACATTCAGTCTTTTCAGAGTTTAACTGAAGGAAGTTATCTTCTAGCCAGCTAGTGATCGCTGATAGGCACTCTAGTAGTTCAGCCAGTTTATAGAACTCAGAATCCTTAAAGGAGCAGTACAGCTGAATGTCATCTGCATACAGGTGATAAGAGACATTTTGAAAAGCATCAATTATCTGTCCAAGAGGGTGTATATATAATAAAAACAGGAGCGGACCTAAAACAGAGCCTTGGGGTACCCCACAGAACAGGTTTGTGGAATCTGACATGATTTGGTTTATACAGACACTGAAACTTCTGTTAGAAAGATACAATCTGAACCAGTCTAGAACAGTTCCAGAGATTCCCAACGAGTCATGAAGTCTGTTAATTAAGGTGCTGTGATCAACAGTGTCAAAAGCTGCAAAGAGATACAACAATACTAAGACTGTAAATTCCCTGTTGTCTGCAGCCATCATGATGTCACTGGAAACTTTAAGCAAAGCTGTTTCTGTTGAATGATTTTTACGAAAACCAGATTGGAATTTATCAAAGTTGTTGTGAATTTCCAGAAAAGTAATCAGTTGATCGGCCACAACTTTTTATAAGATTTTAGAGATAAAGGGCAATTTAGAAATGGGTCTGTAATTATTAGGCTGAGAGGAGTCCAAACTGGGTTTTTTCAGGATCAGTTCAACAACAGCATGTTTGAAAACAGAAGATACAGAGCCAGATTGGAGAGATAGGTTAATAAAATCCACAATGCATGCGCCAATTTGGTCAAAGACCTTAAGAAGCAAAGTGGTTGGGAGAAAATCAACAGGGCAGGAAGTTGGTTTCATGTTTTTCTGAATGAGACAGATGTCCTGGAAATTTACAGGAGTAAAGAAGGACCATGATTGGGAGGGAGGTGGCTGGATGGGAGAATGGGACAGTCCTGTGGTTAAATGTCTCATGGACCACAACAGATTTTAATGAAACTCTTAAACTGATCTGTAGACTTCTACAAGTGCGGAACTTTGCGTCTGATCCAAAATGGCTACCACAGCTAATGGACTAGCAACTAGCCAACACAAAAACTTCAGTCAGTCGCATACATGAATACGTAGAGCGCAATGGCGTCGCTGCCATATTGGATGGGTCCCTCACTCTCCAAATCCAACGGGCTCTATGCACCACATAAGACCGCACTCCTATTTCCGGTTGTCATAAGTCATTAGCGAAGCTGTGACATGGCTGAGAGTTTGGAGTTCACCCTGTGCTTACTGGAGTTACCAAAAGTTACAATCAATGATGTAAGGCAAATTTTCTATTTGTTTAGATGAAAAAACGAAAAAAGTGGTTCTCTCGAATTTTTAAAAAAACCTCTACCAATAACACGTCCGACCAAAAAGCCATAAGCAACTAAGCACCGGGTGAACTCTCAGCCATGTCACAGCTTCGCTGACCACTATGGCAACCGGAAATAGGAGTGCGGTCTTATGTGGAATGCGGAAGTTGGAGCATGCATAGAGCCCATTGGAGTCAACCATTGACAGGAGTCAATGCAGAGTGAGCAACTACGCCCTTACATATGGCTGCAATAACCAGCGCACTATTGAAAACAGATCACGTGGGACTTTTCAGCCTTCCTGTTGGGATTTTATATTTAAAAATTTTTTAATTTATTTTATCTAATATATATTTATATTTTAATTATCATGCCATACTAAATGCCAGACTTTGTGGAAAAGCATAATAAAATGTGTTATTTAGTTGGGTAAGCACCTTCCTCAATAGAAATAAATGCACTGGGGGCGAATGGAGACCCATTCAAGATGGTGACCGGCCACTTTGGCAGCTCCAATCATGACGTATACGGCTCCAATAGGCAGCCACAGTACACAGGGCGTCTACGTATATATCTCTGTGGTCTTACAGATATGGAGCTAAAATCTGATGTAGTTGCAGTCATGAGTCGCTCATCACCACTGATACTTTGACAGCTATGCTGCACATTTCTTTAAATTTACTCTGTTTGATTCAACCCTGCCTTTAGGGAAAAAATTCACTTGATAGATTTGAATGAAATGTTCAGAAAGTAATAATTAGATGCACATCTACAGCTGAAACATTTAAAGTCCAAATACAAGATGGCCACCACAGCTAATCAAACTTAGCCAACACAACAATTGCCTAAACTTGATCAAGGACATTGACCAAAGATTTGATGTGGTATATTTGTTCAAATTGACGATTTCATTGTTGGACAGCAAATGGATTTCTTCAAAGAACACTAGGCCTTTAATATTTCCAAAATGTTTGGTTCAAACACGTGGACTACTGTGAAAAATGTTAACTACACAACAGGAGTATCTCACTTTTACAGTCAAGAGTAAATCTGCTCTGATGGCAACACATTCTGTCAGAACAGGACAGGCTAATTTCATAAACTGTAGTCAGATGTTAACCTCTCAAAAGTTTTTCCAACCAAACACAACAGCTTCTTAAGGAAGCATTTCTAAGGGTCTTGATTTTCCCCACGGGTAATGAGCCTTAAAGGAATCACATGAACAAGCATTTGTAAAGCCAGCTCCACGAGAGAGAAGATTTTCTTCATTTAGACTAAAAGTGAAAGTGATATTTCCACAAAAATGTGGAGCCTTCAGCTAGCAAAGAGAAAATACTAAGTAATAGAAAACAGGTTTATTCATCATACAG
Organism: Aphyosemion australe; assembly: GCA_006937985.1. NCBI lineage: Eukaryota > Metazoa > Chordata > Actinopteri > Cyprinodontiformes > Nothobranchiidae > Aphyosemion > Aphyosemion australe. The sequence continues at coordinate 251,048 of SSNS01000118.1, forward strand.
GTCCAACAAGCAAAGCAACATGGAACAGAATTCACTTTTAACGACAGATTATCCCAATGAGCCAAACCTTTAAGGTGTATTTACACACACAAGTACTAACAGCTCAAACGACAGATGCTTTAACATCAGTCTAACATGAACTTGACATTCTTGTTGGTCATGAACAGTGATAAGATGAGCCGTGTATCAGCAGCAGAGAGATGGATAGAAGTGTGAGGTATGGCATAAACCTACATTACCCATAAAGCTGTGACTGTCCTTGTTAATGACAGTGATTCTATAGGCGTGTTGCTGTAAATCCATAAAACTAAACTGTACTCTGTAGAAAAATAGAGCAAAACAAGGCAACGGGCAAATTAACATTGCAGAAAAAATGTTAATAGGCTATAAGAGGTGTGGGACAGGAGAACCAACAAGAGTTTATAGAGATTCATTTTGATGTACTGGCATGCAATAAAAAGTACTTTCACTGAGCCATTTCTTATGGGAAGGACTACTTTACATGGGATTCTGCAGGTGATAGAGTCCAGGTAAACACTTTGGTTAATATGAAAGTTTACATCAAGCCCTCACTTTTTCTTCTCTGTGAAAGACAAAACTATCATCACATGCTACGACAAACCATTAAATATTTCTCAGAAAAGCAGCAACAGCCAAACAGGTGAGACACTAATGTTATGTAGAACTAATGTAGAATAGACTTAAAGCACAAAGCAGAGCTTAAGGTCTGTTCATTGTTCTTGCGTTCCCCAGGAAATGTAGTCAGGCCGCGTCGCTGCAGTGTACTCGTCCACCAGCTGCTGGACGACTTCGCGAGAGTTGTCCAGCTCATCAAAGTTGTCTTTGAACATGTCCTCTTTGCGAAACTGCTCCAGGAAGGCCTCGCGCTTCCGTAGTTTGTCGTACTGCCTGCACGTTCGCTCGAACAACTGGAATAGAAAATAAGACCAAAACTATCATTAAAATCAGGAGTTTCAAGTTCCTATTGAGACTTCCTAAAAAATCCCCAAACTCTTTGTTTTGTTTCTTCACCTCTGTAAGGAAACTCAAAGCTCAATCTGTCTGTACTAAAGTCGTTTTCCTCTAAAATTCCAATCTGAAGTTTTGAATCTTAAGACTTAAAAAAGCTTTACGTTTCCATTTTTCCACTGGAAGTTAAGTCTAATTTGTCAGAGTAACAATTTAAAAACCTTTATCCCCATTTTTAGACCTCACATCCATAAGTATGACCACGGATGAACCAGTATCTCAGCGTAGCCTCACACCAGGACAGAATCAATTAAAAGTTTAAAAGTGCTTACGGAGGAGATGCTTGTGTGGTTTGCCATCATCAGGCCGCTGACTCTGTGAGCTGAGGCTAAGTATGGGGACCTCCTGGACAAAGCCACCTGGATGCTGGCGGGTCCCCAGGGAATGAAGTTAGCAAGTTTGCGTTCACGGATCCTTTGGAGGCTTTTATGCACCTAAAGAGCAGTCAGTCACAATAAAGATTTATAAACAAACCAACGTAACTGACCTTTCGCCGAGCCCCGCCCCCCTTAGTTACTGTTGCCAACTCCGACAATAAGTGGATCAAATACTGCAGCTCCGCAGATTTCCGCGATGGAAAGAAGTAGACAGATGCGTGTCAGCGACATTTTTTGGAGCAATTTCTCCTCAATATCAACCAGATCGAGGCAAAAGGGTTACAGTATGCAGTGGAGGGATATATTAGTGTCGGCTCCGCTGAGCGAAGCGTAGCAGGGAACAAGGAGTTGGGAGTTTGGGAGAAGGTCTGGCGTCCGGGGACGCGTGGATCCAAGGAGCAGTGGCGGCGATGTGGTGTCCCTGTGAGCTGTCAGTTGTCAGCTGTCAGATGATCTGAGCTGCAGGCAGCTCTAACGGAGAAAAGCTCCCGGCGCTCTGCATCGCTATCATCTCAGCTGAGTCTGTTTATAAAATGTAACTTTTTATGCCCGTGTTTACTTTCATTTTTAGTTCCCGGCCGGAGCTCGGCATTAATTCATCACGTGATCATGACACCACCTGCTGTTGCGCCAAGGCTTAATGTGCGTTTATAAGACACACGGTTGAGGTAATATTACGCTGATTTGCCGGCACGGTGTGTCTTATAAAGGGTCTTGGATAGTCTGGGAGGCGGACCTCCGCCCAGCTGCGGGCGGGGGGAGCACTCATGCTGTTGCTGGTTGAGGTCGATGAGGAGGTTCTGAAGGGAAACGAAGGAGACACGACTACTATCGAGGCTAACGCTTAGTAGTGAATTAGGCTTAGCTTCATCATTTTGTTTGGAGTTGTCGGATAGTAACGGTTGCTATGATGTGTGATTGGACAATAGCCGTTCTGGGGGCGGGGGCGGCGAAAGGCTAATTTAACCCCTAAAACACAACGTGAACATGACACACCTGCGTGGGGTCAACCTCTCCCTGGATGATGTTGAGGATGGCGATGTAACAATGGCTGGGCTGCCTCTCTCTTCCTGTGGACACCATCACATTCTTGGGCTGCAGAAGCCTCCTCATCACATCCAGAACCGTGGTCTTCCTCACACTAGCAACCTGAAAAACAGCTATTATGAATCTCCATCTTTACATCCGATAAACATTTAGTAATGGAAGTTTTATCAGCTGATCTTGTCAGAAGGAAAAAAGAAATCGCTCACCGACTGGTCAGTGGTGAGTGGTGTGTATCCAGTCATGAGGAAGTGGAGTCGAGGAGTGGGGATGAGCGAAGCGATCAGACCGATGAGGTCATTGTTCATGTAGCCTGGGTATCTCAGAGTGGTTGTGCTTGCAGACATGATTGTAGAAACCTACATGAATGAAATCACAAGCAACGTTTCAGGCAACAAGTAGGAGAAGTCGGGACCAAACAAAACTTCAGATGAAAGGACTTAAATGTAGATTTTAAAACATTACCAATTTTAGCCATGAATGCATTTAAATTAAGTATCATTTTACTTTAAAGTTGATCTCCAAGCCCTAAAATGTTTTCAGTTAATACTTGTCAAGTAAGCAAATGGGAAGTGCAGCCATGTGAGAGCCGTTTCTAGGAAGGCAGCAACCCTCCCAACTGTTCTTCAACTAACCCACCAAACTTGTTTGTTAATTTTTTGCAGGGTGCCACATGTCTGAACATTTCTTCTTGTTCAAGGAGGAACGACATATTGATGACTCGTCTCACTCACCAGCTGATTGATCTGAGAGAACGAGGGATTCTGGATGTGCAGCCTGTCTGTGGCGATGCGATTCAGGGCCGTGTTATCCAGCACCACCTGATGGAAAACAGCAGCTATCAGACCACCGATGACAGGAAATGGTTGATTTACTGTTAATAAATGTCAAACATCGCAGCAACAACGCCATCAAGAAATCTTTAAAGAAACGTCACAGTGTGCCATTGTTAGGAGAACTGAACATAAATGACACACTGTACAGACGCAACAGGGGGACCGATCCTCCGTGTTGACTCTATTAGCTCTCAGGCTAATTTAATCAACATGAGGTCCTTATGCAAGATCCTGGAGGAAGTAGGTATTAAAGAGGAAACGCTATTAGAGCGCCAGTGCGTCTCTGGCTAATACGATCACATATTTAAGAGTAAAATTCAATAATCTGGATTTCCTGGGCCTCGCTCAGCGCTGCCACTGAGTTTGTGTCACAAGCAGTGGAGAAGCGGTTTTCCACAAAGAAAATGTTAAGGCTGAAAACAGTAAACTAAACTCACCTCAGTCATGACTCAGTGGTGTAAAAGATGACTTTAATCACCAGATATCGACCTAAGTTACACATGTTAGTGCAGTAATGAGCGGGTGATGCAGGAATCTGAGTCATGAATGTCTGCAATTAGTGATGAGTCTTTAAATGGGATACAAAACGTCATCATGAATAACGCAAAAGAGTGGCGGATAGATCAAGATTTAAACCAGAAGAATAAGATTTAAAGATCAAGTTCACTCGTTTTTTTCAATGGATTTACAGTGGTCTCTGGTATAAATGAACGCCTTGTGAGTCGCTCTCTGTGGGGAAAAAAGCTCTGGCGCTTCTGTTTCAGAGCAGAGGGGAGAAGAAGACGGCAGGATTTGGAGTCTTATTTCTTGATACTCTGACATCTCACCTCTGATTGGCTAACAGCAACGTGACTCTACCACTGACTGTTTGCTCTGCAATGTTGATGTTTTATCTCCACAAATAACTCAAGCCTGGAGGAGATCTGCTGTGTGGTGGAGTTGCTAATGCTAACGGTTAGCTTTTACTAGATGAGATGTTCTCTGCCGTTTGCTGGACGTTAATAGCCTAGTGAACTAGACCAAATTCTTGCTTTGCAGAGTTTGGTCTAGGCACGCTTCATAGGAACCCTCGCAGCTTGTGGCTGTCCAATCACAGCTCGCTATAGTTTTGGTTGGGCCAATCACAGCGCTCTACATCATGGGCCAATCACAGGGCGGGAGTAGCCGATGACGTCAGCGCTGCGGCCGCGAACCCAAGCAACATGGCGGCAACTCGGGAAACACGTTCGTTTGAAACGGCTTTGTCATCAACATTGGATTATTTAGACTCCAACGTGCGTAAGTCTGTCTGATATACTTAGCAGCTTCTTATTTTTATCAAACAAAGTAGTGCAATGTCCCAGTACACCTGATATTCGCATGTTTTTCATACAAAAACGACAGAAATCATTGATGTTAGACGCCATTAAAGCCTCCCGCTTTTCCGTCGCCGTGATTACGTCATGTTGTTCGTCACTCTGATTGGTCCTAGCGCTATCCAATTGCGTGCTGACATTTTGAAAGACAACCGTAGATCCCGCCTCACGACTGAGAGCCGTCAATGGTTCGTGGCCAGACTATATATACACATATATAGGATGGCTTGCCAGGCTAGGACGTTAAAGCAACAACAGCCTTCCCCGTTGTGAATCAAGATGGGTGAGTCCATGAATGTTAACTTTCATTGTGACATAGATCTGAAGCCTATTTTCACATTCAGACTGCATGTTAAACTCAGAGTGATCAATCGTGTTTAAAAAAAAAAGTTGTTTTTGAAAATGATCGGTCACTGAGTTTAACAAGCAGGCTGAATGTGACCGATGTCACCAATAGAAAAAAGGCGGAGAAACCCTCAGTTCAGAAAAGCCTGGAAGATCTACATCACATTGTCACAAAGCAAATTAACATTCATGGACTCATCCATCTTGACTCACGACGGGGAAGGCTGTTGTTGGTTTCGCGTCCAGCAAACAGCACAGAACGTCTCAGCTAGTAGAAGCTAACTGTTAGCATTAGCAACTCCACCACACAGCAGAACTCCTCCAGGCTTGTGTTATTTGTGGAGATAAAACATCAACGTTGCAGAGCAAACAGAGTCAGTGGTAGAGTCACGCTGCTGTTAGCCAATCAGAGGAGAGATGTCTGAATATCAGGAAATAAGGCTCCAAATCCTGTCGTCTGAAGTTACTTTCTCCTCCAACGCACTTCTACGTCCTCAAACGGCAGCATCTGAGCTTTGTTTCCCCCAGGTATTCGTTCCTACTAGAGACCATTGCAAAGTTGAACTTTAAAGAATAGAACTTTACTGATCCCAAATGGGGAAATTTGGTTTCAGAATTACAACAATATTGTAATTAATTTATTCTAAATGCCTTAGATATGTTTGTGTTTTTAGTGTCTACACTATTTATTAACAATGATGCCATTTCTTTATGTTTGAACGCCAAAGGCCAAACTATTTAACCATCTGACATCACATCATAATTTCCTGGCAGTATGGCTACATTTTTTAATCCTAGTTTCCCGTGCATATTTGTTTATGTTTTAATTGAAAGCTGGTATTAATCAGTATTAATCCCCTCTGGAGTGCAGCTCACCACACAGTCTGCATTCTGGGTGAGCCTCTTCAGCGTGAGCAGCGAGTTGTATGGCTGAACAACCACATCGCTCATCTCATCCTGGTTTGGGAAGACAGAGTATGTCTGTACCAGCTTCTTTGGGTACCTGTAGAGCAGGAAATGTGTTATTTACACACACCAGATCACAAGCTAAACCCTAAGTGAGCACGCTGCAAATCTGTTTGTGGACCTGTCATTAAGTTTCTCCAGCAGATACGATCCCAGTCCTGAACCAGTCCCCCCAGCGATTGAATGACACAAGACGAACCCCTGTGAACACACAAGGGTTACTTGTTAGCTGGCTGCAGCACACGCCACATGTGTGTAAAGCTTACAGTAAAGTCCACTGGTGCAGAGAAGAAAAGTGTGTGGGTGAGCAAATGCCTCGCTTCCTAAACAGTTATATAAATGGTAGCACAGCCCCACCTCACAAATGGGCTTCCTTGCTGCTGCTGCTGCCCCCCCACCCCCCCAAGAAAGCTCTGTAATACCTGCCTTCAACACTCGCCCGGCTATTATCACCAGACACACTATACGCCACACCCTGCTAACATACACATGCCAACAGCAGCTCGGCCCACCTTCCTATGCACAGCACACATGAGAGCACACACTCAATAATAATGTGGGATCATAATGTGAAGGAGTACCAGAAATTGCAGACCTCTGAGGGGAAATGCGAGTGTTATTTTATGAGAGGCTGGAAGCTCTATTGAGTTTAGAAGAAGAAAAAAGGAAAGAGAGCTAAGAATAATAGAGGCAAGGTCAGAACGGTTCTGGTTTTAGACTCTGGCACCATTTGAACATGTTGTTTTCATTAAGTTGATTCAGTTCCATGTGTTCATCACCACAACAAAGCAGCAACCGTTTGTGTGATTAACAGAGAAGTCATGTCTGACTAAATGTAGATAAACTATGATAGTATTCAATCAACAGATAATTCAGCTCATTCTGAACCAAACCCGCAAAACGGCACCGAAAGACTCAGAAATCCACAGAGAAAAGACGGGAAATGACAAATGAAGGAAAAATGATGCTAAATACACCAACTAGTAATGAGATAGGACACGACAAAAACAAAGACTTAAACTGACGATGGGGAAATCACCAATTAAAAACAAAAAGATCAGAAAACTGTAAAAATTCATACACAACAGTAGAATCAACATCAGTTATGTCATCACTACAAGCCCACCCTAACCTTGCCTCACACTCATTGTGCTTCATTTTAAAACATCTCCACACAACCACACACCATGGTGCAAATCTAACCCCTACATGTGATGGGGCAGCAGTAGCTCAGGAGGTAGAGCGGGTTGACCAATGATCTGAGGGTTGTGGGATCAATCCCAGCTCCCGCCAGAGTACTCTGCTATTGTGTCCTTGAGCAAGACACTTCACCCGACTTGCCTGTGTTGGTGGTGGTCAGAAGGGCTGATGGCACAAAATTGCAGCCTTGCTTCTGTCAGAGCGCTACGCAGTAGCCTACCATTGCCAGCAGTGTGTGAATGTGTGAGTGCATAAATAATAGAAAGTGCTTGAGTGCCTTGAAAAGTGCTATATAAATCTAATCCATTATTATTATTATTATTATTATTATTATTATTATTATTATTATTATAAACTTGCCTCCAAACTGTCACTTCCATCTGCCTCACGGTCAATGATGTCAAAGATATCCTCCTGAATTTTTTTGCCCTGGGGAAAAAAGTAAATAAATAAATAAATTGCATTTGACTTTAACTGGGATCAAATCAAAGTTGACAATATAATATCCTTGGTGATCACCTGTGAATATCCACTGGCCCAGTTGTTCCCAGCACCTCCACCATGCTCAGACAGGTAGATGTTCTCTGGGTTGTACAGATTTGCGTAAGGGGAGTTGAGGATGGAGTGGATTACACGGGGCTCGAGATCCAGAAGAACAGCACGAGGGATGTAGTGCTCGTCATCAGCCTGTGGAAGTTAATTGAAACCAGGAATTAGACGGTGATGATCCTCAATTTATCTGTGCATGGAGAAGCTGCTGGGTTTTCCCAGTTTACTGTACAAACACGCCATCTGGTGGCAAATAACAGCGGTGCACCTCACAACAATCACGAGGTAAAATCACACTTTTCTTGTTTTATTTCTAAGTTTCATGCTTGGATTTCTCTAAACTGACGTGTGTGTGTGTGTGAGTGTGTGTGTGTGTGTGTGTGTGTGTGTGTACAAGCTGTCATAAAGCAACAGAAAGAGAGGAAAAAAAGGTTCAACACAATCCACATTTTGATCAGTCAATTTAAACTGAATCGGGTTAGAAATCTTGGTGTCATAATTGATTCAGACCTGAGCTTCACTGGTCACATTAAGGCTATAACTAGATCAGATTTTATCATCTTCATCAAATAGCAAGACTCAGAGGTCTCATGTCCAGACCAGACCTAGAGAAACTCATTCATGTGTTCATCTCCAGCAGACTGGACTATTGCAATGGTCTTCTGTCTGGTCTTCCCAAAAAAGCTGTGAAGCAACAGCAGCTTCTTCAAAATGCTGCTGCTAGAGCCTTAACAAGAACCAAGAGAACCGAGCACATCACTCCTGTTCTTAAATCTCTACACTGGTTACCAGTAAACTACAGAATCCATTTCAAAGTGTTTCTACTAGTTTATAAATCACTCAATGGCATGGGGCCAAAATACATGTCGGATCTCTGTGCTGAGGTTGTGAGGTTAGCAAGTTTTTGTTTGTAAAAATTACATTCATAAAATCCCAATAACACACCCTGCAGTATAATCAGAACTCCATATAAAAGTTACAATTCTGTATGTCTGTATAAAAGTTTGTAAATTATCACATTTAATGTGTTTATGCATGAAGGAGTTGGGTTTGGGGGTCTGGCTTTTCTTGGAGAGGGGCAAGGGGGTCCTCAAGGAAAAAAGTTGCATGTTTTAATGTTTTCCCTGCTTCAACACACCTGGTTAAGGTGATTAACAGGCTTCTGCAGAGCTTGATGAGCTGCTGAACAGGTGAATCAAGTGTGTTGGATTAAGAAAATACCTCAAACATGCTGGATACCGGCCCTTAGAGAAAGGAGTTGGGGACCATTGCTCTAGGAGTTATTCAAACATTACTCTAAAATCAATTTCCAGGTCACAGAACAAAAACAAACAAGGAAAACAGAAGCCATAAATTCATACCCGAGTGTGGCCTGTGGTGGAATACGCAACGACTTATTTCTTTTTATTTACTTCATAGACTGCAATTTATAAAAGTGCTCACAATTTCTAATTATAATGCGTTTATATATTAGGAACCCCAAGGTATCTTCTTAATTCTCAAAAGAAGCTGTGAAGACCTTGTAAGATGATGACACCACCCTCATTGGCCTCATCTCAGATGGGGATGAGTCCGCATACAGAGGGGAGGTGGAACGTCTGGTGTCCTGGTGCAGCAACAACAACCTGGAGTTGAATGTGCAGAAGACAGTGGAGATGATTGTGGACTTCAGGAGAATGCCTGCTCCACTTCCCCCCATAACTCTGACAGACACCTCCATCCCAACCGTGGACTCCTTTCGCTTCCTTGGGACCACCATCACCCATGAACTTAAGTGGGAGATGTCCATCAGCTCCTTCATCAGAAGGCCCAGCAATGGATGTTACAACCAAGTAAACGCTGCATGCCAACCATGATGATGGTCCAGTTCTATACTGCCATCATCGAGTCAATCCTCACCTCCTCCATCACTGTGTGGTACGCAGGAGCCACTGCCAGGGACAAGCAAAGACTACAATGTGTCGTGTGCGCAGCAGAAAAGGTGATCGGATGTAACCTCCCATCAATACACGATCTGTACACCTCCAGGGTTCTGAGCCGTGCAGGTCGGATAACATCTGACCTCTCACCCTGGTCATGGACTGTTTGATAGTCTACCCTCAGGGAGGAGTCTCAGGTCCTTACAGACTAGAACCTCACGCCACAAAAACAGCTTCTTCCCCTCTGCTGTAAGACTCCTGAACAACTAACCATTTTAACCACATAGATCTGCACCAGTTACCTATATTCCTATGCTTATGACTGTTTTTCTTGCTATGTTCCCTATGTTGATTATTTCTGATGTATCCTAATCCATATATTACCTGACTTGTATGTATGTTTGCACCAAAACAAATACCTAGTATGAGTCTCTCACCTACATGGCAATAAACCTAATTCTGAAATTGTCTTAGTATAAATATTATGAGGAACCGTATCCTCGTGCTGTCATTTGTCCGAGGGTGGCATTTAACTAACTTTATAATTTTACATCACCAGATGATAAAATGTAAATGTATGCTTCAACTACCTGATAAAAGAACACGTCTTTTCTATCAGTCCCTTCAGTGGCGAACTCCTCCACAATGCCCTCCGGACTGATGCCATGTTCTGCACACAGCTGCTTCCAAAACTCAAATCCAACTGCAAAACAAAGAGGGGGAAACGTGAACATGCTGAGTTAAGAGTCAATAGGAAACACACAAACACAGAGAAATTAGCTGACTGACTGACTGACACCTAACGTTAACCCATTACCATCAATAAGGATCAGCCATTATTAAGCTAGGCTACAATAACACTGACGGTATTTGCTAGCCTGTTTTTATAGGACCGCTTCCGTTTGAGTAGATGGTTAGAAATGTTAAATCGTAACGTACTTTGATTTCCACATTGCCCCAGTTGAAGAGTTATAATTTCCCGCGGCATGATAGGTCTTTATTTTCTCCCTATTTAGCTAGGCTGTTTACACAGCAAAATTTATAGATCCCACCGCTGAACCATAGACCACCACTAGCCCGCTCCTTCCCGCTTGTTACTATGTTCACTCCTTTATGTATTACCGGCCCATGAGCCGTATGAACAACCATGAGTACTCCTCGAAAGAGTGTCGCCGTTAAATCTGCCAACGTGTAAATGGAGCAGACCCACTGACCTGACGCTTCTAATTTGGCTCTGCTGGTTCATTTGAGTGCTGCCATCTGTTGTGCTGGAATATATAGACGGTAGTGGACACGTTGTTTTCAAATAAAACAACTCTGCAAATCCAAAATATAGTACATTATATATTTCAGCGGCGAAACAGCTTTCACATTGTGTAGAGTAAACTGTAAAGTTATTTAAATCGTATATAAAATATGTATGTAGGCATTGCTGTGAGTAAAACATCTCACCAAATTTTAACTTTTATTTGATTGAAGGGATAAAATAGAAGGAATTTACATATGTATTTTCATTGAAAAAACATTTTCTGTAACAATAACTGCTGTTTTTATGAAAGGTACAAACACAAGCCGTGGTGTCCTTAAACGCACCATGACGCAGGGGGTTATGCGGATTCTGATTGGACCGTTCAGCCGTCGGAAAAATAGTATACGCCATATTTACAGGTTTTGAAGAGAGCGCTACATTTCTGGGTGAAAATGACAATATAGTAAGTGTCAGTTTGTTCTAAAATGTCCTAACTATAGCCTTGGATAACATGCTTATTTTTAATGTAGCAAGACGTATAATTGTGGACAATGAGACAGTATTTCAGCTGGCGTCTCGCTGTTTGTCCATCTGTTAGCAAAGGTGTTGTGACCGCTGTGGTAACCCCCTTAATCTGTTTACCTGTTTCCACTTCGCTTTTATCGTTACTTTACAGGTTGATTCCGTCAACAGTTGACGCTAAGATGGTGCACACTGGAGCAACAGAAGCGGGATCCACGGAGGATGGATCTGCCAAGCAGGGGTCCGGAGTCTGCCTGCGAACTCGGTCAAGCTCCAGTGAGAGAGATGGTCGGGTTCGGGCTGTCAGAGCCGCTCTTCTTTCCAAGCTGGGCCCAAACGAGCCCGTTCTCACCTACCTACAGTCCATCCTGGTGTGGGAAAGACCTCTTCATAGCATTCTGCTCTACATTGTTGTCAACGTAGTGTTCTGGTGGGTTTTCCTTTCGTGTGAGCTAGTGTTTTTATGCAAACCTGTCATTCCTGTGAGTTTGAATGTTTGGAGATCATGCCAGCAATCGGATGGTGCTTTTACACAATCCAAGTGTTTCACCTGTCGAGTTAATTCTGCACAGATGGCACAGACTACGTGGTGGTCCTAATTATAGACCTCGTGAAATTTAACTGTCCCTCTGAAGCAAAATGTTGTGTCATGGCTTAGCCATAATAAATCACCATAGGTAATCTTACTTTTCTTTTTTGCTGTGGGATTATTTTTTAGCAGATTAAGACTCACATTGCTTCAAATCTTAAGCTTTTAATACTCTGCTAGGGCTTGACAAGATAATTTGTACATTTTGTTTACATTTTTTACAGTCTTCATAGCCACTAACCTAAATGCTCATACCCCGTGAGCCGCTGACGTTCTCTTGGTGAGGATAATCTCCAAGATTGGCAGAATTCTGCAGCATTGTTGTGGTCCAGACATTTTTTAAGTCTTGTGATCTCAAACTGGAGCAGCGGTGAAAAACTGTGACCGCTGACAGTGCTTCTTCATATAGATCAAATTTACCAACTGTAGCTTTTTCATCAAAATTGGAAGAGATCCCCATTGATCAATGCTTATCTGAACTGTCACCTTTCCCATCAGGAGGAGAAGATGTAATATATCTCAGTTAGTTTGACCTCTTTCTTTATTCTAAAGGAATAGAAGGTGACTCCTCAAGGGGTTTTGTTGTTGTTCAGTGAGTTCTGTACAACGTTGTGTCTATAATTCTTTGTTCAGTCCCAAGGAAACAGTCCAGAGATGAAATATCTGTTCATATGTTTTATTTCCCTCTAGGTTCTTTGCTCTAACGTCACTGCGCCTGCTGTTCCTGCTGGCTTCTGGCCTCGCTGTGCTTGTAATTGTTGATACCTGGAGGAATAAGATCTGGCCAGAGATCAGAGGTGCTGCACTTTATTTCAACAGGGGCTCTTCGTTTTTAAGATTATATGTTTTCTCCCACAACTTTGAAAAACATACCATTTCTATAATAGATGTGCTAAAACTTAGATTTTCTACATTATATATAAAGTTCTTATCAAGCTAACATATGCTATTAGTTACCTTCTACACTCTGTTCTCGGTTTATGTTAAGTCCTGATGCTTGAGGCAGTAGTTTAAAGTGGTTGTCCTCTCTCCACAGTCAGAAAGCTGGATGAATCAGAAAACGAGAGGTTAGTGAATGTCGTCTAGAATCAGCCTTTATTCTGACATCGCTGTAGGATACAACAGGTAATCTGAAGGAATTGTATCTGTTTGTGCAGCTGGGGTCTGGTACAGCCCGGTGTCCTCAGCGTGCCTGAACTGTGCCACCACCTTGCAGAGGCCTGGGTCAGCGCGTCGGTTTTCAAATCCGATATGATGGAATACAAACGACAAAACCCTGGCAATGTGAGCACCGCATACTATTAACTACTTTACAAGAGAATTACCTACAGAATACTCACATCCTTATTTGGATTAACCAGTTTATCATGACTGTACGAATTATTAATCCATCAAGATTCCCTAAGCTCTGAACAAACACTCTACTGTTGGCACACTTGGTTTGTTCTGACCTTTAACCACACGTGTTTTGTTCTGTGACAGTTCTGCATCATGACCTGTGGCGTGTTCTCCTGCTTGGCTCTGATTGGAAACTACGTCCCTGGATTGGTGCTTTCCTACTCTGCCTGTGAGTCCCAGTAGTTTAGCTAGTCCTAACTACAGAAGGCTGGGTTGGCAAGAAAGCTCAGCCTGACTAGAGTGTTTAAAAATGCATGGATAATGAAACCAGATCTGTCGGGCCTCGGTACCGGGCCCCGCTCCATGAGGTGATTAGGATGAGACACACAAGAAGGGAGAGAAGGAGAGCAGGGAGACGGGCAGAAAGCTAAGGAGGTCAGACGAAGAGTGGGCTAATCTCCTAACTTTCAACCAGTGTAGAGCTCAGCATGAGCCTAATAGTCCTGCGTCCACAGTGAGATTAGATTAGATTAAACTTTAAACAAGGTGACAAATACAATCTAACATATAGTGCAGTGGTGTGAGTGTGCACTTAAAAGGGATTATGTTCAGATAGGTTTTGTTCAAGGAGGGCAGTACGACAACGAGAGACTGGATTGGCAATGTACATATGTAGTATGAGCATGTACACACACACACACACACACAGAGTATATAACACATAATTTTCTCTTTCTTTACTTCCTTTGTGCTCTTTTCCTTTTGACTCTAGTGCTGGCCACTCTCCTGGCCCCTCTGGCTGCCTATCACAGGGTTTTTCAGCGCGTGTGTGTGAAGCTGGAGCCAGCCATACAGAGGCTGGACTTCAGCGTTCGTGGATACATGATGTCAAAGCCCATAGATAACCAGTGTAAGTTACAGAAAAATGTTTATCTCTGTTATTTGATTTATAAAAACAATCAGATCAATTAGATTTAAGTAGAAGAGTGTCGTTTCTCAGTTTTAACATTTCAGCAAGGAGTTCTTTTTTCATTTACTGATAATTGGCAGGATGTTCTGTTATAATGGCTGGTTCTTTATCGCCCTCTGGTGGCTGTAAACAGATATGCTCAGTTTTACTAAACATTATTTTGTTTTGGTAGAATAACTTTCCTGTTGCCATTTTGTCTAAGACAGTTTGTTTTGTAATTTCATGAGTCGCATTATTTTTAGTGCTGGGTATTGTGGCCAATTTCCTAAATTCATTCGATTTCGGTTCATAAGGCTCTGAATCAGTTAAACAGGATTTGATTCAATTCGATTCGATTCAGTTCAGTCTGGTCTTAAACATTAATAATTTTTGGATAGGATCATATAGCATCGTCACTACTGCGTGTTTCTCTTGACATGTGCGTTTAGCATCTTTTTACATTCTTTTCATTTAGCGGCTTATTGTTGGAATTGGGTGTTGCTGAGGTAGAAAACGACTTTTCTGTCGTTCAGACGAGCTTCTTCCCGTTAATCATATGTGCCGTATATATTGGTACACATTAAACATGTTTTTGGAAAGAATTTGTACACGGAAGTGCCTGCAGATCCGGTCCCAGGTCCGTCTGGTTCAAGGGGGAAATTGATGTTAGGCCTAATGAATTGATTTTGCAAAATTTATATGAAATCGATCCAAAATCGATTTTTTTACCTGGCCTTAATTATTTTTACTTTTGTTTTTATATTTCGGGGTTTATTTTTATTGTAGAAATTGAATGCGACAGCTGTCCCAGAGTCTTAATAGGATGATTTAAAAAAAAAAAACTCTGATAGGATATTAGGAGAAAAGCAGCATTTTATAATGTTTTTGTAGTTAAATCAGTTTCACATTAATTTAATGCAACTCTCTGCAGAGTTTTGTGTGTATCATTTGTTTTGTTTTAGAACATAAGTGAGTTATTTATCTGCTTCATGTACATTTTCCAGTCCTGCGAATGCCGATCCGCGGTGCAGCCTCAGGTGAAGCCAGCGACAGCGAGGAGGAGTTGGCTGCTTTCTGCCCAATTGTACGTTCCTTATACGTTTCTTTATATTCAAGTTGAATTTTTCAGATTAGTGAACAGAAACGTCTCGACTACAATAGAAACAGCAAGTATACATTTGTCACCCTTTCAGTTTATTTAGCACAACCTAAAGCGCAGCATTGATCTAATATAAACCATTTCCTCCACATCTGTTGTTTTGTCCTTTTAACACACCTCTGGTTACAGTAGCACATTTCCTGTTGTGGTTGGTTTCACTGCATGCTTTTGTTTTCTTCTGCATTTCTGTTTATGCTGAAGCCCGTCAGAGCAGAGAGCAAATAAAACAGAAAACGTTTCTTATGGTAGAGTGAAATAGAAAAGAAGAGTTTTACTTTCATCTAACACAGGAAATAAAAAAATATTTGACTCTTTTTTTGTGTTGTCTCTTCCAGTTTGACGATGCTGTTGTTGCAAAGGAACTTGCCTTGACCGACTCTGAACACTCTGATGCCGAAGTGTCCTACACTGACAACGGGACATTCAACCTGTCACGAGGTCAGACCCCGCTCACAGAGGGCTCTGAAGGTGAGGTTCCAGGTTTTTGTTGCTTGACCTTCTGTTTTGATCTCTCCTCTGACATCTTTCTGTCTACATTTGATCAGATCTCGACAGACACAGTGACGCAGAAGAATCTTTTGCCCAAGACCTCCCAGACTTCCCATCCATTAACCCTGATGCCACCCTGATGGATGATGACGACGACACAAGCATCGGACTGCCCAGTCTGGGTCTGTCTGGACTTGCTAGTCACCGAGCCTCCGTGCTGGATGTTGATGCTCATCTGGACTCGGATCAGGAGGATTTGGATGCAGAACTTTCTTTCGGTGGTCTTCCAACTGCCTCAGATATCAGCGGTGACTTGGCTGGAGTAATTGCCAGCAACATGATCCAGGCAGCGCTGGCGGGCGCAATGCAACCTCGGCCTCCCACCACCCAAAGCAGACAAGGTCGCCCTAAGGTCGGGGGCCACCGGAGCTACCGCAAACAGTCCAGCTCTGAGTTTGACACGGACTTGGATGCAGAAGACTTTGAAATGCTGGATCAGTCTGAACTGAACCAGATGGATCCCCTCGGAGGGGGAGCTGGGGGTTCTAGACGGGGTGACAGCCAGGGGTCTAATTTCTTCTCCAGCCTGCTCGGTAAACCACAGTGAAGAGTGTGTGTGTGTGTGTGTGTGACGCTGAGGGTGTGCAGTGGGTAGAGTGTAAAATGATGGTTGTGTGTGTGTGTGTGTGCGTGCGTGCGTGAGGTGATTTTAGGTTCCAGCAGCCCTGCTTCTGGTAGGCATCAGTAAATCACTGTGAAGTATTTCATTCTCCTCCTCTTTTTAAATCCTTGTTTTATACGTTTAACTCTTGATCGATGAGTTTTTAGGTTGTAGGCTGAGCAATAGGAAACACAAATACAAAATAAACTACCATCAGACATGTGGGTCAACGGCATCGTTCGTACCCAGAACACACACACCCGCCCTGTGAAACCTTTTCTACACAGAGGACTTGATCTTCAGGGCTTTTTAATATAGGACCAAATGTGACATTCCTGTTGCTTAAACCTGAGCCATCTTTGATGATTAGTGACAGCACGAAGAAGCTTTTAATGTTAAAGTACATCCAGTCATTGCAGGAGTCGTCAACCCTTCATGAACCAGTTGTCAAACCTTTGAGACGGGATTTAAGGGTAGGATGTGATCCATTAGAGGTGGATTTGTTTTATGTTGCTTTGTTTAGTTTTTAAGCTCTTGTTAGCTGTTGTGTTTTCTAAATTAAAATGATCTGCATCAAAATTTTAATTGTCAGGATGACTCAGCTGTTTTTCTTTCTTTTTTGGGCTGATTACAGAAGCCAACATCTGTTTTGGGAGCTTATTTTGTTGGCCACATCAGTCTTACCTGAACCAGCGGAGCACTGTTATGTTTGTTCAGTATATTTATAAATGTGTGCGTGGAAATAGTGTTGAATATTTTTAGTTTTGCTGTCCCTTGCACGAGCTGTCTGTATGAAGTGTTTTTCATTTGTAAAGAAATCCCAGATCAGATCACTTTATATTTGATCATTTTTTATGTATTTAACAGCCAGGCTAAAACTTTTGGGTTTGTCATCAAACTCTGTAAGTTAGAGCTCTTATATTGATCCATGTTTACATCAAATTTGGATAAAACCCTGATTTAGTTTTAGTTGTTAATCTATAAATGCTTTCTTTTGTGCTGGTCAGCCTGATTTGTCAATAAATATGAGAGGGGAAATGGCACTTTAAACTGAAAAATATACATTTAAGATTTTATTGAAATCCAAATATTGAGTCTAAAATTCTGTTTTTAATAGGAAAAAAACCCACATTATTGTTTCTCTTTTATTTTTTAGAATGAAAATGAATCTGATTTTTACCACAGCATAAAAACAGCTGGATTCGTGTGGCATAAAGAGCTGCACTGATAGAATCTTACTGACACGTTGAGAAAATGTTCCCTTTGTTGGATTCAGTTTGAATCTTTAAGCTGCTTCATGAAAAGTCGAATCTTCAGCATAGGTGATCTGTAGTTTGATCCTGTGATGTACTTAGTGCTGTATTCTCTGGTTTTCTTATGTTTTGAAACTGCATTGAATAAAATGTTTGCAATGAATTCTGTCTCATAATAATGATTGTGACATTTAAAACTGAAGAACCAAATCAGGAAGGCTTTAAAACTTATTTCTCACTTAAAAAAATAATAAAGATTTATTCAAAATGACAGAGGTCTTACTCTGTTTTGGAAATCACAAACCACGTAAACATTTAGGACAAAACAGCTGAATATATTAATAAATACGAATGAAAGATAAATGTGTACTACATTAGCAAAGCATCAATAGAAAATACATATATTTAAAAACCACAGCAACAAAATCTAGGGTTTCAGAGTGAAAGGATTCTGTCATAGTGAGACATCTTCATGTATAAACGATCTTTGGCGTGACGTAAATTATCGCGCGAAACTCAACATCAGGGCAGCTAAAGTGAGCACGGACAAGCTGAAAATGAGTAAAAAAGATAACGGTATGTTTAGAGTGATCGTTATTATAAAACATCTTAGATTGAAACGACATATTTGTCTTTTATAACACCAAACAAGAGCGGACAACGCTTGTTTGAGCTCACCGGGATTGAATGACAAACATTAGCTCGGTTAGCATCCAGCTAACGTTAGCTAAACTTGCCTACGGGTTTTAGTTTTTGTTGTTTAACAAGAAAACCTTTATAAACCATAATATATCGCTGTCATAGGGGCGGCAGTCATCCTTGCCTACCTAAATGAGAAGAACCGACCCTACAGTGCTCAGGATGTCTTCTGTAATCTGCAGAAGCAGCATGGATTGGGCAAAACGGTGAGATCCGCTCCTTCATAAAGGCTGGTGTGTATTTGTAGCTATAGCTCCATGATGAACTCCATTAATCCAACAGGCGGTGGTCAAAGCCATGGAGCTGCTGGCTCAGGAGGGCAAGATAAAGGAGAAAACATATGGCAAGCAGAAGATCTACTTTGCTGATCAGGTTTGTTGTGTTGCTGTTTGCAGGGACATCTGTGTGAATGTCTAACGTGATTGCTGATCTCTGCAAACAGAATCAGTTTAAAGATGTAAACGATGCTGACCTGAAAGCAATGGATGGTCAGATCTCAGAGCTTGGTGCAGAGCTGCAGTCCCTCACACAGAGCTGCAGACAGCTGGATGCAGGTACAGGACACTGCTGATTGGTGCCTCTTGTTGTAGCTCGACCCAGTGTGTTTAACTCTGTTGTTTATGATAGAGCTGAAGGGGCTGAACAGTTCACTCACTACAGAAGAGATGGTGGCAGAGATTAAAGAGCTGAAAGCAGAATGTGCTGGATACAGAGCACGCGTGGAGAAGATCAAGTCAGCTACAAACCACGTCACACCAGAGGAGAAGGAGAAGGTGGGAACATGTGTACCAATCAGTCTCATTTTTGGTGAGGTGGTCTGCATTTCCTGTAAACATATTCATTATTCAATTTGCAGGTTTACAAAGAGAAAGAGGTTTATGTGAAAGAGTGGAAAAAGAGGAAGAGATTGGTAAATTTATTCATTTGGATTTAGATATGGTTTTAGCAAGATGTTTTTGTTTTTTAGAAATAAGCATTTGATCATTATTTGTGTCTGTCAGGCTTCAGAGATGATGAACGCCATCCTGGAGGGATATCCAAAGAGCAAAAAAGAGTTCCTGGTGAGCTGAAGAAGCAAAATCACGATTCCTAAATGAAAAAGAAAATCCTCCAATGTTTGTCCCTCTACAGGAAGAGGTTGGCGTGGAGACGGATGAGGACTGTAAGGTGGTTGTTCCAAGCTCTTGAACGAGGAAGTGGATCACACACCAGAGTTTATTGAGCCACTTTATTTATTACATTTCTTTTGAATAAATAATAAAAGTTCACAAAGGAACCAAAAATCAAACACATTTGTACAAAAGTTAGCGTTCTCATTGGCTAAAGAGTACATAGCATATTTTGCAACTGCATGTTTTTTTATTAAGTGTTGTAGGTTTCATTAGTTGTACAGATGGCCACCACTACAGACCTGATTTGGTCTTTTTCTGCTGATTGTTTTGCACTTTACGGTCATGTTTTATGCAAATGTAAAAAATAAAAAATTAAGTCCACAAATTGAAATTTCTCTCCTGATGGTGATTTGATTCACCACTGGCCACCGTGTCATGATCAAAACAGCATCAGCAGCAGCCCACTCAACACTTAAACAGGGCACAGGCTGCAGTTACAGAAAACTAAAGAGACCTTAGTGACTAACTTATGATTTTTTTATCTGTGCGTAACCATTAAAAGTTTCAAACATTATAAACACATAAAGCAACAAGACAGAATTCTGCAGCAAATTATGTCCATAAAAACAAAACCACTCTAAAATGTGCTGCTGGTGTTAATCAGTTTCTGAGTCAGAGGCTTAGAATAAAATAGTTTCTGCTTTCATAGTAGCACAGGTAGAAAACATGACCGCATTTAAAATCAGGCTGAGATTTAAAGAAGGCTCATTAAAATCAGCATCTGCTAAATAAACCTTTTAACAGGTCATCTGCAGCTAAACTATTATAAAATAAAATCATAACTAAACATGAAAGCCTGATGGAGAACTGTGGCATATTTACAACATTTATTAATCTGCCTCATTCCTGTAACAAACCATTTATTTATCATCACACTGAAGGCAGAGGACTTTAAAACCATCAGCGGTGTGGTTCTGAGGCCAAGTTCAGTATTAGAGTAGAGTCATCTTTAATGGGACAGAGGAACAGCAGACATGCTGCTCTGGACACAAATGACTAAATGTATAAATAAATCAAATAAGTCAGATTTTTATAGCAATGAGGCCAAAATGCATGCAAACAGTTTCTGTTTGAATGCATAATTAACTTCTTTAAAGGGATATTCCACCCAAAATGGAAATTTTGTCTGTTGACATATTTCCCAGAGTTAGATAAGTGGGAAAAAGTATTTTGTAACCAGCGCAATAATTCTCCTGATCTGGCAGCAGTTCGTCTGCTTTTTCACTTCCATTCTTTATGCAAAGCTAAAGCTAAACTAAATCAGGTGAACTGCTGCCTGATCAGGAGAATTACTGCGCTGGTTACAAAATACTTTTTCCCACTTATCTAACGCTGGGAAATATGTCGACAAGATTTCAATTTTGGGTGGAATATCCCTTTAAATGTTATCTTTTTTACACTCATCTATGAGAATGTAAACACAGTCAGAAAGTGGCTGAAGGCAGCTGTTTTTAAATTCCTGCTAAGAAAATACGATGAGGTAATCGACACGCAGGCGCGGAGTCACCGTTGAGCCGACGTGTGTAAATACTGCGGCATGGCCTGAAGCTGACTGAAGGTTTTGCTCCACCCAGAGAGGCAAGAGCAAGGCAAAAGTCAATTTCTGGAAGTTAGCCAGAGGTTTCCCCTCGATCAATAAAGCTGACCGTTGAGCTGCCGGAGCACGCCGACAACAAACTCCCGCAGCGTCTGAGAAAAAGAAGAAACAAAAACCATCTCAGCTGAGCGATCTCTGGTTTGTTAAGAACGACCCATCGATGGCGTTCCTTACCTGTGGCTTGCAGTGCTCCTCGATCCAGCTGAAAACACAGGCAGACAGCTCCTGGAAGCTGCTCACTGAAACTGAGTTGCTGAAGGACACGAACAGGGAGTCCATGATATTCTGAAAAATGTTGAATTTGACCTGGTCAGACACCTGATCTTCTCCCTGCTGCGGGTTGTTCTGGTGGGCCTTCACTATGTGCTCATAGTTCCTGTTGGGATAGACAGCAGGTTAAAAAAAATACTATAAAACTTTAGCCATTCTTTAAAATTCCAGATGGTTTCACTGAATTTCCTTACAGCCTTTAACACTTCTAGGTATTTAAGTCTTCAATCAGACCTAGAGGATACGTCCTGGTTTCTCATTTCCCCCTGTCCATGTCCGTCACTTCAAAAGTCCAAATTAATGTGTCCACCACACCACCAGACACTCAGGACTTTGACATGTTTACAGTTTGAGAAAGTCTCAGGTAGAAAAACAGTCCACTAAAAACCTGTCTTACGTTTTCATGATCTTAAGCGCCATCACTTCTTTCCTCAGGATGGAGACTTCCTCCTCTTGCTTCTTCTTTTCTTTGTGAAGAAAATGGATGTAGTCGATTGCTAAAACCAGAAAACACAGAAAGGCATCAGCCAGGGACCTCTTTACAACACCGGAAGGTTAAACGTGGCGTTTTCATTAAAAACTTCTCCATTTACAATTTATAAACAAGCACATATTTTTAAACAAGAACGTTTTTTTCCTCCTGATCTGAGTCCGAGTCATCCTACCCTCCGAGGAAGTGCATTGATTAAAAAAACATGTTAATATATTATTATTAATATATAAATTGCCTCATCGCTGTATTGAGATGCATTTCCACCATAGGGCAGGGAAGTTGCATCACGGCCGGCAGGATCACTTTTCTCTGCTCCACCCGTACAGCTGTGTGTGTAAAATAGTGACGAGAAGGAAACTCATACTGCAGCTCCAGGAGACTGCAAAACCCAACGTTTGCAACCACAGTCATCCAGCGGGATAAACACTGCTATCTTGGCTAAAATACATCCTAACTGTTGACATTTTCTCTCTCCTGAGGCGACGCGCTGCTGTTGCTTCACAGCTTTTTTGGGAAGACCAGACAGAAGACATTGCAGTAGTCCAGCCTGCTGGAGATGAACACATGAATATATAGGATCCATAGATTTATATGTCGATGGGCGACACGTTAGCTCTGCGTTAGCCTGCTAGCTAACAGCTACATGTTAAGGTGTCTGAATTCCTCACCTGCCATAAATTGTGTGATGTTACTGTGGTGTTGTCTCTATGAAACAAAGAATATTGATGTAGTGGAACTTGTTCAAATTAAGCATTTGTTATTGTGTTTAAAAATCTAAATGGTCTAAATTAAAAATCTGTATCTCAGGATGAATTTAAAAGGTCATGTTCTTTTCCACTTGATTCTGAATTATTGAAATTCACTTGAACGAAAATATGTCCTGATCACGTGAATTTCAATAATTCTCGTGATTGGATCAGAGCATCCCCAGAAAGCAGCTGAAGGTCTACCGATTTGTTATTTTGTGGCTAATAAAGTTCCACAACAGTAGCAGGGAGGGCTATTCATCACATCTTTAGCATAACCTGGGCTATGTGGCAGAGGAGTTAAGTGGCCGCCTTGCAATCGGAAGGTCGCAGGTTCGCGTCCTGCTCAGTCTGTCGCTGTCGTTGTGTCCTTGGGCAAGACACTTAACCCGCCTTGCCTGTTGGTGGTGGTCGGAGGCACCGGTGGCACAGTGTAAGGCAGGCCTCGCCTCCGTCAGTGCGCCCCAGGGCAGCTTTAGCTACAATGTAGCTCATCCCCACCAGCGTGTGAGTGTGTGTGTGAATGGGTGGATAACTGATTGTGTTGTGAAGCGCCTTGGGGGGTTGTAGAACCCTAAGAAGGCGCTATACAAATACAGGCCATGTACCATTTTAGCATAACCTGCTAATTTTAAAGTAATTTAAAGGTTTTCTTTTTGTTTGTACAGAAATTTTAACACCATCGTTTCTATTAGTGTAAAAATGTTTAAAGTGCAAAAGGTTCCTACTTTTCTGCAGAATAGTAGCCTTGCTGATCTTCTGGGCTCCAACTGCAAACTCAGACTGCTGCTGGCACGTAGGAACGATAGACTGCAGGTCATCATAGCCTTTCTAATTCCACAAAGAAGTCAACATTAACTCATGAACAGCCAGAATTTAAAATCAAACTCTTTTAAGTTCTGTAAGTTAGAGTCCTACCTTGATTGCATCTCTGCGCTTTTGCTCAGCTTGTGTGTGTGCTTGTCTCCGGCGATCTTTAAAGGAGTCCTTATACGACGTCTCGTGTCTGTAGTCGCTGTCTTCATCGTCTGGGAACACATCAAGTCTCACAATGGAAACAAGCCTCTGACATCACCTCTGTACTCTCACCGAATTCATTTACAAATATTTTGTTGTTAAATACCTGGTGCCATTTTAAAACAGAAAAATATTTAAATCAAGGTTTAAAATTAGAAGGAAAAAAAAAGAAAGGGTGTTTTTATGTTGTAAGTCATTATGATTATCTTAAAACTAGATGAACCCTGGAATTATTTATGTGCTGGCTTCTTTTAAAAACACAGTCAACACTGGACTGTTTCTGTTTCAGCAGCAAATATATTTTTGCTTCAATCTGATCAAATTATACAGAATTTTAGCAAATGCAAAAAGGTAGAACATAGAGAGTTCATTTACTAAACATGTAAAGTTCACCTTCCCAGAATAGATTCTAATGTTCCAGACATGAGACGAAATACCATGACTCACCAGACAGGTTTGTGTTTGGATGTGAGACAGGAAACAAAATAAATAAAGGCACCATGCCTGTGTTTTGTTGTTTTAACCTTTTCTTTAAGGATAAGGAAAAGTCAAAAGACACATTTACACTTTTATAAACTATCAGCAATATCAAATCATCTGTTATAAACACAATACCTGTATTTGGTACTGAAGAGGCACTTGTTGAGCCGATACTGTTGGCTCTGGAAACAACACTTCCCTTTCTAGCAGTTTCAGCAAAGAAACCTGGAAAAGAAGACACAAGTTATACAAAAGGGTTCAAAATAAACCCACCATTGATGAAAATGGTTAAATTAATCATGTGCAATATGAAACTATATGAAAAAGGATTCATTAGAAAAGTAAAAAGTACTCACTGGTGTCAAACCCACTGTCACTGAAAGCCCCATCTGTCTGTCCAGCCATCACCAAAAAGAAAAAAGACAAACCAGAAGCTGTGAGGTTGGGTTGACAAGGGGAAATGTGTGCTGCCCTAAATATGTCGACAAAACACAAACTGCAAGCCAATCCAAACCCCACTGAGAACTGTCCTGATTTGTCCAATTCAAGAAAAGAAGATAAAAGTGGTGTCGAATAAGTGCTTCAATCACAGATCTCCTGTTTGATGTAGGGCACAACACAATAGTCAGTTTTTATTTTAGTAGCTGTATAGGTTAGCCCAGATTTTCTCATGATTCTGGGGGAAAAACCCTCAAAGGCCTCGTTTGTATTCAGTAAATAGAAAAATCAGTCACGTTTGTATTCAGTAAATAAAAAAATCAGTCACGTGAGGAGGATTCCTGTATGAACACTGCTCTGAAAAGGTTAGACTCTGAATGACCATTCAAGCTTTATAAAAATGATTAAAAACACTGTTAATCGATTACTAAATAGTTTACAAGTGAAAATACACAGAGCCACTTTTATATTTTATTGTCAATGTATTAGTTTGTATAAGACAGCTGTTGTCACAAAAAAAATAATTTCTGACACTAATTTTAAGAATAAGCCTATACGTTCTAAATAAGTATATTTTCTTGACCGTGCATGTAAATATATGCTTTAAACGACTTAATTTCATATGGAAAAACAATTCCGTTTTCAATGCTTTGTTTACTTAACTAGCATGTTGGCTAACTGCTACTATACGTCATCAAGCTAATGTTAGCTAGCTTTCGAAGCCATGTTCCAACTTTAGCGTTTAGAAAACAAATAGTTTGTTACATATTACGACACAGAGAGAGAGAGACACGAATCGGCAGCTGAAAAAGTTGAGTTTTGTTAATAACACTGACTTACTTTCCAGTGGTCCTCTGGAGACGTTGTTGGGTCCGTCATTTTGAAACGCTAAATAACTAATAGTACTGCTGCCTTCACGCGCCACGGGAAATTCATACTTTCTCTTCAATCTCAAGAGGATTAAAGGCACACAGAAAAAAATTAAATATATTCTTTTAAAAACTGAAAAAGATTACTTCTATTGTTGTAACACAGCTACAAGCCATCAACTAATTATTAATATTCACAACAAACTAGTTTAGAAAGTACACAACTGAAACGAATATGTGTTTGAGAGTGCTTGAAAATAACTGTAACAATAAATAAATAAATAAATAAATAAATAAATAAATAAATAAATAAATGTACTCATAAATTTTCCAGAAAAATTATTTCATATTGTTGAATTGCAAATTTAGATACATTTGTTTATGACAACCATGAGACCTCAAACGCAACACATCTACACGCAGTAACTAGCTTTGAACGCACGAGGGCGCTGTTTCACCTTTAATGATGTCACGAACCTGCCTCTGACTTGTTGACATGACCTGGGATCAGAAACCCAAACAGATGTGACTAAAAGACATCTGGCAGCTACTCTCAAGAAACTTTGGTTTCAGGGTAAAGTTGTTTTTTTTTTACTTGTTTTATTAATATGTGTTAAATATAAATCACCCAGTTTTTTTAGTCTTGTGTTACTTTATTTTTATTCACATCATGTTGGGCTCTATCTCAAGTACTAACAGTTATCACTTATCTTCCACCCTGTCTTGTACACCAGGTTTTTGTTGCAGTCACACACAGGAAGTTACTCTTCTGCTTTTGTGCTTCTGTGGTTTCTGTCTGTGTTACAGAGTGTGTCACATTCTCCTTCCTCTCATAGGCAGGCCTCTTCAGTCAGACGAGGACTTCTCAGTCAACCAGTGTGGTGAATAGCTAGTGAGACATAGGTGCGTTGAGTTTTTCTTGTGGCAGACCCTAAGAAAGAGTTGAACTGACTTTGACAGAAACCTGTAGACAGAGATGTTAATGAGGGGACAAACATGAATGCATACCTTGTTTTTTCACCATCCGCCCTTTCCTCAGGACAGAGAAGGATTCCTTGAACTAGAGTTTGGAGTTCCTCACCTTGAAGGCTTCAGACTTGTTTCTTGTCATTTGGAGTGATCAGTTTGGGTCACTCTGTTTTGGATTGGTTCTTTTTTTTAGGTGAAGGGGTTTGTGTACAGCTTTCCTCCTGGATTACATTTGGAGATTAGTGATGGGGAATGTGGCTGTAGGGGGCTTGGAGCATGAGCCGACTGAAGGCAGAGAGGCCAGGAACTCCGTCGGGGCAGCCTCAACAATGAGTGACCCCACGCTAACTCTGCAGAAGAAGCAGCCGGCTCCCCCAAAACTTCCCATGCCTCCAGAGGAGGAGCTGGAGGAGCGCTTCAAGGCAGTGCTGGTGAGTGTCACACTTTTACTGCACATGTAGGTGTAGGAGTCACACAGGTAATGATGATGTACAGGCAAAAATTCATCAGCTCTGATTTAAAGTGGGAACAATTGTTTAATTTTTGCTATTTCAGCTGCCAAAATCAGCTTTAACCAAGTCAAATCCAAACATGAAGTTGCTGTCTAACATATTCCTAAGAATGAGTAAAACTAACAGGTTTTTAAAAGTTTCATTTTGTACGTATAAATTCACTTGCAATCATGTGTTTTTTACTAATATTTAAAAAGGCAAGGTAAGAAGAAGGGAGATTAGTGCATGCATGGGTAGCTGGCCTCAAGGGGAAGTTGAGCAACATATTTATAAGAAAGAGCGAAGGACCGGAAAGCAAGTGTTTCACCATTCTCCCAACAGTCTACAAACACGTAAAACAAAAACAGCCTCACAAAGAATCCCAGCAGATTTTCTTGGTCAGAAAAAGCAAAATGTTCTTTTATTTAGATTTACTTTGATATTTATCATATTTATATTTTGTTTATTTTACTAATAAACATATCTGAATGTTTAAAATGATGTTAAAGTTAAAGATCACCCTTTAATTTCATAATTTAGACTATTTGGAGTTTCAAATCTAAACTCTAATGTCATTTTTACACGTGTGTCAGTTACATCACAACCAAAACAAACTCAGTTTCTGCTGAAACCCTCCAGAAGGGCCAGGTGTGGAAAACAACATTTTAAAGATAACATAAAAGGTCACAGAAAACGTCTAAGGTCTGATTTGGCTAATTTGAATGAGATCAACAAAATAATACAAACATAAAGAGGATGCCTGTGGGTCTGTTTTTGGCAGAGCCGCTCGTTTTTAGGACCTAAATTCTTCTGAGATCAGATGCCGAACTGTCCTGCAGTCACACCCAAATCAAATATCACAAAAGATCACGTCACTGCTCTGCTTCTTTTGCATCCTGGATCGATTTTTTACCAAGCAGCTTTTCCACCGGTTAGAAGGGGTTAGGGGTAATCACACATGACATCATACCAACATGACAAAGAGCACAAAACACTAAACATGTGATACAAATGTCATCATTATGCACTTCACTTCTATCGTCACCACACTGTAACCTAAATAAAACATCCTGCAGACCAATAATAACAACCAAAACAAGCTCACATGTATATATTTTTAAAAGATTTTTAAACTTCCTTCCGTGCGACCTTTGACCCGGTGTTTAGGGACGTCTGCACCACAAGATCAAACCTGGTCCTAAAGAGGAGAAATGATGCAACACATTAGGTTTATTTAACACATTAAGATAGGCTGCTGATCACCTTAGATTCAACTAAACTGTTAAAAATAAAAATCTCAATAAAACTGTAACATTTCAAATGGAAGCTCTTCTAAAATGATGTCATTAATGTTTTTATGTGTTACAGCGTGCATCATTGTGAAACAGAGACAGTTATTATTATTATTATTAACGATATCTGAGCACTAGTCTGAGTTAACGGCTTCATGTTTGTTACACCCTGCCAGGCATCATATGAACCTATGACCTCACTTCCTCTTTCATCAAAATGTCTTCCTTGTTAACTTAAAAAAGTCTGTGAATAAAAATTTTCTTTACAAATTCAAAGAAAAGGAGAAGTAGCTCTTTTCTGCACTTTTTCATCTAAACTAAAAGTTTGGTGTTTTGAAATTCTGCGTCCGGCACCACAGAACCCACAGAGGGACTCCTCCCTTAACCCCTCCAGGATGAAGCTCAACACCTCGGGCTCGAAGCAACGGGCCATTTCCGTTCTGATTCTGTTTTTTTTTCTTTTACACGTGAAAAAGAAACGACAAACTGCTGCTCAAGTGTTCACAACCACACCCAGAGTTGACTAAAACGACGTGTCTTGTAAATGTTGGTTCTGACTTATCTGGTTCATAAACAAACAGCACATATTGATGATTAGAAATAACAGAAATAAATTTAAATGATGTTTCAGCACTGAGTCTAAGGGATTGTTTTAGATTCTTTTTTCTTTTCACGCCTAAACCCGTGCTGTGGAGGAAGAGTGTTATTTTGACAAACTGGACATTTTTCTGTCATTCAAACAGAAACTGACCTTTTCTGCACACTAAAAACAAAAATTTTCAAATGATTGCATCATCCCACACTGACAAACCACGGAGGTGGGGGACTTTCACTGGATCAGTGTAACATTCACTTTATTTAATCCTAATTTATCAGTTTTAAACAGGATGGAAGATATTTTCTTACAAATGTATTCATCATATATTTAGTTTAATATCCATCAGAGTTTAAATGCTTGTTTGTTATGATTAAAATCACCAGTTCACATATTTCAGAGTGGCTTGACTATATGAAAAATGAATAAATTTCCTCTTTAAACATCCTCAGATTCAAAATCAGTGAGTAGATCTGACCAGAATGACGAGCTAGTCTATGAGGGACCATCTCCAAACTCTAATCTAAAAAATGTCACAGTGAGCCACCATGTGCTAAGAAAATGTCTAATAAAATAGAGTTTTATAATCATCTGAGGCAGAAATAAGAAGAAAATTTAGTAAGAAATTCATATTTGTGAGATAATTATTGTGTCATTTGAAATTGATGGAAGAAACATGGTCTAAAATGCCTTCATATGAAATGCCATTATATGTTTGACACTAGAGTTGTTTGAGAACACATAAATCCACGTTGTAAAGTGAATTCCCTTTGTCCAAACGGATGTTGGTCAAAAAGCTACAGCAAGCCACTTCAGTCTGAAACATCACCATCAGTAAATCTGCACGTTTCAGACCAAAGACAAAAAGCAGAATCCAGATTGGTGGTAAACTAAAGCCATACTATGCAACTTTTTCATATTTTTAAATCATGTTCTTGAGCCAGTATGTGCTAAAATGATCCTTTACAGGGTTAATGAAATGTCACTCAGACCCCCACCACCCTCTGTGGTCAGAATACCGCACTTGCAACTTCAGAGTGGCGGGCCGCCACCTGTTGGACTTAGAAAAAAATTCAGCTTACATACCTGCTTCCAGCATGTTTCCTGCATGTTTTAGATCATGAACACAGCTGATTTGTTTGATTTAGTGATGAACCGCTCTTGTAGACACTAATGAAGGCTGAGGAGACATTTCAGCTGTTAGATCAGGGCAGGGTGCCCAATCCTGGTCCTGGAGGGCCGGTATCCAGCACAGTTTAGTGGCTTCTCTGCTCCAACACACTTGATTCAGTGTTTGAATCACCTGTGAAGTAGCTCATCAGGCTCTGCAGAAGCCTGTTAATTACCTGCTGAATGAAATCAGGTGTGTTGAAGCAGAGTTAAAACTAAAACCTGCTGGATACCGGCCCTCCAGGACCAGGATTGGGCACCCTTGAGTTAGATTAAGGTGTTAAAAAGATGAACGCACAGCGAGGAGATATGTTTCACTTTTGCTTTCACTAATGGACACTAGGGGGTGCTAAAAACAAGCCAAAACTGCATAGAATCAGTTTTGCTTGCTTTTCGCACCCCCTAGTGTCTATTATTAATTATCTCTGGCCAAACCAAAAGCAAAACTTATCTCCTCGCTGTGCGTCCGTCTTTTTAACACCTTAATCTAACTGCTGAAATGTCTCCTCGGCCTTCATTAGTGTCTACAGGAGTGGCTGAAGAAAATGATTTAAAAATATGAAAAAGTTGCATAGTATGACTTTAATGTAGAAAATAGAGCTTTAAAGACAACATCTTTTCCATGGATGTCCATTCGCTTTTCAATAACAAAACCAAATCTTGCACATTTACAAAGGAGGTTATGAAGGAACTGGACAAATATGCAGTCCTTGCAGATTTTACTCCAGTGGAAAAATGGAATAACAGGCATTAGGATCCACACTGTCCTAAATACATACAAAATTGGGCCATGAAAATAATCTGTATTGATCGGTTAAGTATAAACACTCACTAGTTAAACATGTTGCTATCAACAGGATATGTTTTTCTTTGTGAGGGGTGTGGTGATATTCAAGCACACGTAAACAACAGTCCTTCTGTTTTCAATAAACACATTTGCTGCTTCGTCATTTTCAACATTGATGCGTCAGCAAAAAGAATAAATAACTCG
The DNA here is from genome assembly GCA_006937985.1 of Aphyosemion australe. Classification (NCBI taxonomy): domain Eukaryota; kingdom Metazoa; phylum Chordata; class Actinopteri; order Cyprinodontiformes; family Nothobranchiidae; genus Aphyosemion; species Aphyosemion australe. The sequence continues at coordinate 282,166 of SSNS01000118.1, forward strand.
GGTGTTTTCATCTGCCTTTGAGCGACTGCTTCTTATGTTGCACCTTCTGCACTGTAACAGCTCAGACTTGAACTCTTGTTAATCTAATTTATTTGTGTATTTTACATTTTTATTTTAAAATCTACTATTTTATGTTTTTTTTCTTTCACCTGAAAGGCTGATAGAAATGCTCTGTGTATGTAACGTGCTTTATAAACCTCGCCTACTACAGAATTAAATGTAACAATTGTCAAATTTTCCCTCCAAAAATTATATTATGACTAAAATCATGATTTTTTAAAAATTAAAACATTTCTCTTGTCTTTCCCTTCCAGAACACCATGAACTTGCCTCCAGATAAACTAACGCTGTTGAGTCAATATGACAATGACAAGAAATGGGAATTAGTCTGTGATCAGGTGAGAGGTCTTATAATTACAAACCGCAGCTTACGTCACGCATAGGGTTCCTGCTCCGCCTCCTACGCTGGGACAGAGTTGATGTCAAGTGCATAATAACCCCCAGAGAGGGACTGAGTGCTGCACGCAGCGCACAAACCTTGCAGCAGTTTTTTCTTCTGTGGTGGCAACAAATAGAGGTGTTGGCATGGAAACTGAGAGTGGTTTGTGTGTGTGTGCAGGAACAGTCTCAAAAGGAGTGCATGTATCTAGTGAAGTCATCATTGTTGGTTTCTAATAAAATAATCCTGTTGATAACAAACAATGCTGTTTGTTAGGAGCGTTTCCAAGTGAAGAGCCCTCCATCCACGTACCTGGCCAAGATTAAGAGTTTCTACCAGGATCAAGGAGGGGTGTCTCGAAGGGTCAGTGGAAGGCTCCTTTTGTAGTTAACACCACGTTCATTTTCAGATCACACAACAAACGACCTTTTCTGATTGTTTAGTTAAAGAAAAGAATCCAAGATGCCACCCAGGTCCTTAAAGCCTTGGAGATTTCCCTCCGCACCAACCACATTGGGTGAGTATGCTGGTTTAGATCAGATCTTTATGTGACATCTGCTTTTATGCATCTTAATCATCTCATTTCTCACAGTCCCAGATTATATTATATCTTAAATTATGTGTGAATCAACCTGGAAGCATATTTAATAATTTCATTTAAATATAAAATACAAACAATGTTAAACAAATCGGTCACACTTTACAATAAGGGTCCCTTTATTAATGTTACTAAGTGCATTATTAAGCATTAATAAATAAATGATCTATTTATTCACGTTCCCAAAAATGTTAACTCTTAAGTGTCCTTAAAGGTTAGGACAAAGGGCCAGGGGGTGTCTGCTTAGTAATACATTACTTAATATTAACATTAATGTTAAGCAGTTGTTAATACATTATTCAATAGTTTATTAATGCTTAATAATGCACTAAGTAACATTAATAAAAGGACCCTTATTGTAAAGTGTTACCAGCATATCTGTGTTTTTTTACATTTACCACAACCAAGTTACTGAGAAGTACTGAAGGAATTCATCAGTACGGCAACCCAAAAGTACTGCTATTCAAGTTATTCAGGTTTGAGAAAACCTTTCAATGCTGCTAAACTACAAGCTCTATGCCTCCTGCTGGGTTTGTGGTGCTGACACCACCTGCACCTGCTGGACCAGAATGTGGAACAAAAGCATAGCTAATCAGCCTCCATCACAAATAAAATGTTCTTGCATCACTTCTATCACACTTGATGCCATAATCTTCTTTAAGTCATTATTGGTCCAAAAGCCTACAGGACACAATGCAAAGATGCACAAAGCAGATGAATGTTGTCATTCATGATTCAGAATGCATTTAAATCCTTAAACACTTATTCTTCATGCATTTGTTTCTGTGATTTGTTTGAATGCCCAGAGCTAAAATGTCTGTAGGCCCAATAATTATATTTATACACTTCTAACCACCTACACATTGGAAGTGTTGACCACCAATAAAGGATGTAACAGAAACCGTATGAGTGTGCTGAGGTGAAGTATCAGGTTTGGTTTTGACTGTGACTCTCAGGTTTTATCTGCAGGAGCAGAAATACGTTTGGCTTCTGTCTAATCTGAGTTTATCATCTGCTACGACTCCAGGTGGGCGCAGGAATTTCTAGATGAGCAGAATAAAGGTCTGGATGTTCTGGTGGAATACCTGTCGCATGCTCAAAGTGACACCTCGTGAGTACTAAATGAAATCAGGGATCAACTGACGGGGAAGCGTGAGTCTCATCGACTGTGAATCTCCGCAGATTTGATGTTGAGAGTGTGGAAAATGGCGGCACCCTGCCAGACAGACAGAAACCAGCAGAGAGGTCGATGGAGGATTTGACTAAGAGCTCCAGCAGTGGGCACACCCACGGGGTGACCAGAGCGGCTCGGGCCCTGACCGTACGGTAGGAAGCAGCAGTCAGAAACTGGACCTGGCAGCTTGTGTCGTGCACCCCAACATAAGGAACTTCCAGAACACGCTGAAACAGATCACTAGATACGAAGTTGTGCAAAAGCAGAAGTCATTTGATACCTTCCATTAGTGAAATGTTTAGAAGGCTGTGTCCATCTTTAATTCTCCAAAATAAATGTGAAAATATCAACTTGACTTTGCATTAGGGCCTGGGTTTATAAAGAGTAGTGTCAGGAGTTACAATCAGCAGGTTTTAATAATAATAAAATAAAACATGAAACCTTCAGTGCTACTGCTGCATGACTTCATTCTGATACCAAACACCAAACGTTTCCTCATGTTTGCACATTTTCCTTTATTTTTTCACAATCTGAAGATTCCAGCTGTCACATGGGGCCATCATCCTTTTTATTTCCTTTTACAGAATAGGAGCCACACTGTCGCACAGGATGCATAAGAAGTCCCATTTATCCTACCAGAGAGATGATATTCATGTGTGCATCATGTGCCTGAGAGCCATCATGAACTACCAGGTAGAGAATTATCTAGCACTCGTTTCATCTCCTCTTTAGAAAGTGATGTTACAAGCACGTATGTGCTCACCAGAGTCTACTTCCTTAGGCTTTTGTTACATTTATAGCAGGAGCTGATGTTTGCCTCTCTTCCAGTCTGGTTTCAACCTGGTTATGAATCACCCTCGCTGTGTGAATGAAATCACCCTCAGCCTGAACAGCAGGAATCCCAGGTGAGCGTGTTTGCATCTGAGGCAGACCATGTGTTACCTGTCTGCCTGTATCCACAAATCTAACTCCTCCTCCTCCACCCTGACAGGACCAAAGCTCTGGTGTTGGAGCTGCTGGCTGCCGTGTGTCTAGTCAGAGGAGGGCACGACATCATTCTTTCTGCTTTTGACAATTTTAAGGAGGTGAAATTCACTTATTTTATGGTCGTGTTGCCGTGTTGCAACAATCACATGTCTATTTTTGCTATTTTGTGAACCAGACTTCCCCTCTTTCATTACTCATCTTGTGAGGGTCACAGGCTTTCACATTCTCTGTGGTCATGATTTTAACCCGTGCAACAATCATGCATGTGTGCATGAGGCTTAACGCAAGTGCATTGCACATGTTTAGCACAGCTAAATGTGCTATGCATAAACATGTGTGACAAAGACTTTCACATATGCTGTGGTCACAATTTTAACCCGTCTAATCATGCACAGTGGTCACGTTGCTGGGTAACGGTGGCTCAGGCGTTAGGAGTTCACCTTGTGGGTTGCTAGTTCAAGCCCAAGCTTTGATCATGTCAGTCGTTGTGTCATTGGGTAAGACACTTCAGAGGGACCGGCAGCACCTGTGCTCATCAGCCTCTGCCAGTGCGTCCCAGAGCAGCTGTGGCTACATGGTAGCTCATCAGCGTGTGAATGACTGACTGCAGGTCATTTACCAATACACGTGTTTAGCAGAAACAGCGAATCAGGCCAATATATTTATTACAAAATCTTTCTTTTCTTCAGGTGAGCAAGGAAAGGAACCGCTTTGAGAAGCTGATGGAGTACTTCATCAATGACGACAACAACATCGACTTCATGGTAGGACCAGATCAGTTATTGTGGATTGTCCAGTAGAAGAAGACTTGATAGAGATTCAGCCGTTTGCCTCCAGGTGGCCTGCATGCAGTTCATTAACATCGTGGTCCATTCAGTGGAGAACATGAACTTCCGTGTCCACCTACAGTACGAGTTCACTCATCTGGGATTAGACAAGTATCTGGAGGTGAGTGTGTTAAACGCAGAACCGTACGTGTGTGTTCATTCTCCTAAGAGCAGAAATCTGAAGCTGTTCCTGTAATGAAGTGTTGGGTTTTATTCAACCAGGGCTTGGATAACTGATGAGCCTCTGGAGACTCATCAGCTTGTTTGGCAGCTTCTCTAATATAAAGGGAGCTTCGTACTAATAGCTTTGTTTAAAATGTCCATCCTTCTAATGTTATGTTTTGATTAGAAATGCACTGAATTTTGTTTTGTGGGCCGACGCAGCTCTGATCAGCTGATACAATGAGCAACAGAATGTTCAATTGATTTATTTGAAAACTACGAATCTGAAAATACCTTCCACATGAAAGATCTGTTATTGCTAATATGATACATTTACCATGTATCTTTTATAATAGCTCAGGTCATTGTGTGTTTTTGTGCATCAGAGTGTGAAACAAACAGAGAGCGAGAAGCTGCAGGTCCAGATCCAGGCCTACCTGGACAACGTGTTGGATGTTGGAGCTCTTCTGGAGGATGCTGAGAACAGGGGAGGGGTGCTGGAGCATGTGGAAGACCTGCAGAATGTCAATGTGCAGGTAAAACATGACATTTTTAGAGGACCCTCAGTGAAATCATAAATATATTTCATTTTGCTTGGATGATGGGGTATGAAGTGCATTTAAGGAAGTGTTGGCCGTGTGTTGTGTTGCAGCTAAGTGCCCAGCTTCAGGACATCGAGCAGCAGACTGCAGAGAGGACCGCTAAACTGGAAACTCAACTCATGCAGGCCACCAAGGAGACTGAACTGCTCAAGGTAGGAGAGGTTTCCTCACGTGTTCAAAAGGATGAATAAGAACAGAAATATATCTTATAAAGAATATCAAAGTCAGAGGTTTGCAATGAAGTCTGATTCATGCCCAAATGAGGATGAATCAGAACTTTACCTTTTCATCTGACACCACCTCAAAATTAGTTTATCTGATCTCTGATCAGATTTTCAATCAATTATTCCTTATTGCCATTAGCCATATGTAGCCTGATAAGCTAATCAACAAAGTTACGTGCTGATTTTACCCTAAACATTCATTATAGTAGTCCCTAAGTGTAGACGAACACACTCCTGAAATGGGTTTACATTTATTCAGGAACAGTTACCTTTTATAATCAGGGCTGCAAACTTTTAAAAAATTATTAGGCTCAGATAGAATAACTTTTCTTCATCTCTCTCTCTCTCTCTCTCTCTCTCTCTCTCTCTCTCTCGCTCTCTCTCTCTCACACACACACACACACACACACACACACACACACACGCAGAAATAGAAATTAAAACAGACTTTTTTAAAAGTTGGCAGCCCTGTTAAACACCAGCCATGACTCTGCTCTGGTTAGCCCCACATTTCATCAGCTATGACTAAACTAATAGTGATTTTCCTGTTCAGAGCGCCACCCAGTGGTGCATTCCTGACATTGCTGAATGTTTGCACATATGACCTTCCTCTTTTATGGTAAAACATATAAACTGAGGCAGGACAGTGTTATCTGTTGGCTGACAGATCTAGGGAGGTGGACCAGATCAATACTACTAAATAGAAATTAGATTTATACCTGAAGACATTTTAGGCCATCTTCAGTTTTGATGAATTCATAAATCTGTAGGTTATTAATTTTTGCGTGAGCTTAAACATAAAAAACAAATATCACTGAGCAGAGAAGTGAGGCTAACACACGTGTGTGTGTGTGTTGTAGGAGAGCCTGCGTGAGTCGTGCTCCCAGGTTAGCGTTTTGCAGCAGAGAGAACGAGAGCGGGAGCTGGATCGGGAGCGGGAGAAGGACAGGGAGTGTCGGCGCACCTCCATCAGCCAGACACCCTCTGAGCTGGATCAGAAGATCCAGGAGCTGCAGGACAAGGGTCTGATCCGAGTGGGACGTAACGCCTCTGGAGCTCTGGACATCCAGGTTGTGCCTGTCACGGTCGTAGAGTACGTCCAAAGTCCAACTCCAACCACCCAACCAAGCACGGATACCTCATCACCCACCCTCCACTCATCACCTCCTCCTGCCTCTGCTCTTGGTGGTCCTCCTCCTCCACCTCCACCTCCTCCTCCATTAGGAGACGGCACTATTGCTCCCCCTCCTCCACCACCACCACCACCAGGTGCTGGTCCACCACCTCCTCCTCCTCCACCCCCTGGTGCTGGTCCACCACCTCCTCCTCCTCCACCCCCTGGTGCTGGCCCACCACCTCCTCCTCCTCCACCCCCTGGTGCTGGCCCACCACCTCCTCCTCCACCCCCTGGTGCTGGACCTCCACCTCCTCCTCCACCTCCTGGTGGTGGACCCCCACCCCCACCTGGAGGTGGACCTCCACCGCCTCCTGGAGCACCAAACACTCAATCTGGTGAGGACGTTATGATAAATCCTGTTCATGATCAATAAGAAGTGAAACAAAAGATCTGATGTTTGACCCAATTTAATATTTATTCTTTCTCCTTCAGGGTTTAAGAGTAAGAAAGCCATAAAGACCAAGTACAGGATGCCTTTGCTGAACTGGCAGGCTCTAAAACCAAACCAAGTTTCAGGAACCGTCTTCCATGAGCTCGATGACGAGCAGGTCTTAGGGGTGAGGTCACACACCGGTTTTCCATCAGCACCCAAATCTGTTTGTTTTTGATGTGACCCTTGAATTAAAACACCTCCTTCTCTCACCTTTATCTCTGCCTTTTGTTCTGTTTTCATCAGGAGTTGAACATGGAGATGTTTGAGGAACACTTCAAGACCAGAGCCCAGGGAAACCCCTCCGATCTGTCCAAGGTCAAGAAGAAGGTGACGCAAAAGGCTCCGACCAAAACGTCTCTGATTGATGCAAACAAAGCCAAGAATCTGGCTATTACTCTACGCAAGGGTGGGATGAGCCCGTCTGCCATCTGCACCGCTATAGAGAAGTGTGTGCTGCTGTTTATGGATTCACTATCCTCCTCTCATCTTGTTTTTCACACTCAAAAATCACCAATTCTTGTTTGTCCAGGTACGACCAGAAGTCCCTGTCCATAGACTTCCTGGAATTGCTTGAACACTTCATTCCATCAGACTTTGAGATGAAACTCCTGGTAAACTATGAGAAAGATGGCCGTCCACTGGAGGAGCTGACGGACGAAGACAGATTTATCCTAAGCTTCGGAAAGATTTCTCGTCTGAGACAGCGAATAAACACTCTGACTTTCATGGGCAACTTCCCCGAAAGTGTCAAACGCCTGCAGCCGGTGGGTTTGTGAAAGGTTCTGTAGGTTTGGTTGGGCTAGATTTGAACCAAAATGTACTGAGAACAGTTTTTACTTTAATCCTCAGCAACTGAACTCCGTCATCTCTGCATCCATGTCCATCAAGTCTTCCACTAAACTGAAAAAGATCTTAGAAGTGAGTAAAAATCCAATAAACTCTGATGTAGCTTCTACACTTTTACATTAACCTCACGTGCTTCCTTTCAGATTGTTCTTGCCTTTGGTAACTACATGAACAGCAGTAAGAGAGGAGCAGCTTACGGCTTCAGGCTGCAGAGTTTGGACCTTGTAAGTATAGGGTTTGTAAACTGATTCTTACGTTTTCTCAATCGGAAAAAGGTGGAATATTCCCACAAGGTTGGGAATGAGTTTCTGACTCAAAAAGAAGAATTCAAGTATCATTAATGTCTTGTTCATGAGGGTTAGACCAATGGTTGGATGAGGGAGTGTTTCAGGTCTGTTGCAGCAAAGAAGGAGCCAAGCCAAAGAGCAAACTTCTTCATTTACAGGCTTTGGGTCATGACTGAGATCCCAGATTCAAGCAGCTGAAATAAGCTTCTGCCACAGGGTAACCAGGCTAGGCCTTACAGATAAAGAGTAGAGCCCTTCTCTAAGTGCATGAAGGTGGTTTGAGTATCTGATGAGGATGATGCCTGGTTGCATCCATATGTCCTGTAGGTGTTAATCGCCTCTCGTTACCCCATGTATACGCGATGCACGATGCAAAACTCCCCCCAACCTCAAAAATTCTTGCACAAGAGGAAAATCGTCTCAAAACAGGCCAAAAATCACACAGTGTACACCTGGCTTTAGGGACCTGGAAGAGCGAGTTTACTGAGAAACTGTTTTTTCTTATTATTTTTTAAATTTGACCATATTTGAGTTTTATATGCAGGCTGAATAGTCTTCTACCCGTATTTCCCGCATTATCCACCAATAGAAAATAGACAGCAAAACTCTTGGGTCAGAAAAGCCTGACAGATCTACGTCACAGTGTAAATTAGTATTTATGGACTCACCCATCTTGGCACGCGATGGGGAAGGCTGTTGTTGATTTAGCATCCAGGATAGAGCAGAGCACATCTCAGCTAGTAGAAGCTAACCATTAGCATTAGCAACTCCACCACACAGCAGAACTCCATCAGGCTTGTGTTATTTGTGGAGATAAAACATCAACAATGCAAAGAGTCAGTGGAAGAGTCACGTTGCTGTTATCCAATCAGAGGCAAGATGTCAGAAAATCAGGAAATATTAATGAGTAAGACTCCAAGTCCTGACGTTTTCTGCCCCCCACTTCTCCGACTAACTTCCACTTCCTGAAACAGGAGCGCCAGAGCTTTTCCCCCACTGAGATTGACTCACAAGGTATTCGTTTATACAAGAGACCACTACAGAGTGAACTTGGTCTTCAAGAGAGTCTTGCCAGGGAAAAGGATGTCTGGGTCTCTCTCCTGACCTGATACCTCCATGACCCAAACTTGAATAAAAATGGATATACTTGCAACAAAATCTGAATAGTTTTGTGATCATTTCATTGTTTTATTTCATTTTAGCTACTGGAGACTAAATCCACAGACCGCTCACAAACGCTACTTCACTTCATGACCAACATCATCCTGGAAAAATACCCTGATCTGGCCAACTTCCACACAGACCTTCACTTTGTGGACAAGGCAGCTCTTGGTACATGTGCACACCCATAAATGTCAGTTTTCCACTCACTACTTCTCGATGAAATTGTGTTTAAATTCCTTCTTGTTTCTTTGCTAGTTTCCCTGGACGGTATTCTGCAAGATATCCGCTCATTAGAGCGAGGAATGGAGATGACCAAGAAGGAGTTCCTGGTGCAGGACGACAGTCCTGTGTTAAAGGAATTCATCAAGACCAACAGCGAGCAGCTGGACTCGTTGATTAAAGACAGCAAGACAGCACAGGTTGGTTTTTCCATTCTTATCAAAACAGTCACAGAACTCTAAAATATCCCGATCAGACTCTCACACATTCCTGTTCTCCCTCCAGGAAGCGTATGTCTCTGTGGTGGAGTATTTTGGGGAGAACCCAAAAACCACGCAGCCCTCTATGTTCTTCCCCATGTTTGGGCGCTTTGTGAAGGCATACAAGGTAAGAAGAGTGTTTTTCATTTTGAAGGTGATGCATTAGAGGCACTGATGCATTCTCCCCGTTACTGTCTGCAGACGGCACAGCAAGAGATTGAACAGAAAAAGAAAATGGAGGAAATGCAGAGTTGTGAGGTGAAAGAAACACCATCTCCAAACAAAGCTGGAGCACAAAAGGTATGTTTTTAGTGATACAAATAACGAATAAAAATAAAGTATAAATTTACCTTAAAGACCAAGATCACTGAGAAACCATTTTTTACTTGTTATTTTTTAACCATGATCAGTCACTCTGAGGTTAAAGCCATACTATGCAACTTTTTCATATTTTAAAATTATTTCCTTGAGCCAGTATGTGCTAAAACAACCCTTTACAGGGTTAATGAAATGTCACCCAGCCCCCTACGACCCTCTGTGGCCAGAATACCCCACTTGCAACTTCAGAATACCAGTCCAGTCCCTGTTGGACTTAGTAAAGTGGAGCTGACATACCTGGCTCTGCAGTCTGCTTCCAGCATGTTTACTGCATGTTTTAGATCATGAACACATCTGATTTGTTTGATTTAGTGATGAACCGCTCCTGTAGACACTAATGAAGGCTGAGGAGACATTTCAGCAGTTAGATTAAGGTGTTAAAAAGACAAATGCACAGCAAGGAGATAAGTTTCACTTTTGGTTCTACTAAATGGACACTAGGGGGTGCTAAAAGCAATCCAAAACTGCCAAGTGTTCCTTTAACATGCAGGCTGAACATGAAAATAGTCTTTTACCCCTATTTCCTGCATTGGCTTCTGATAGAAAATAGATGAGGAAATGCTCAGGTTAGAAAAGCCCGTCACACTGTAAAATTAGCATTTATGGACTCACCCATCTTGGCTTGCGGAAGGCTGCTGTTTTATTTAGCGTCCAGGAAAGAGCAGAGCACATCTCAGGTAATAGAAGCTAACTATTAGCATTAGCAACTCCAGAACACCTTCAGGCTTGTGTTATTTGTGGGGATAAAACATCAATGTTGCAAAGCAGAGTCAGTGGTAGTTACGCTGCTGTTAGCCAATCAGATGAGATGTCCAAATATCAGGAAATAAGACCCCAAATCCTACCCTCGGCTGCTGTCTGCTCTGGCTCACTGAAACAGGAACGCCAGAGCTTTTTCCCCACTGAGAACGATTCACAAGACATTCAATGATTCTAGAAATAATGCAAATGTATTAAAAAAACGAATTGTTTTTTAAATTGATCTGAATAATTACATTTTAAGGGCGCCATGATGCCTAAGATGGATCTGATAGCGGAGCTAAAGAAGAGGCAGGTGAAATCTCCGGTTCGCGAGGGGAAAGACGGAGCTTTGGAGGACATCATCACAGGTACAGTGATGTGATGTTGTAGAAATGTCTAAACGAGGGTAAAAGTCAGGTGTTTGAACTCATACGTGTGGTCGCTTCTCCCTCAGATCTGAGGAACACACCATACAGACGGACGGATGGACGCCGGCCAGCTCAGCGCCAGGATTCCTGAGTCAGTTTTGGCAGATTTCCTTAATAAAAAAAAATAAAATAAAAAAAAACACAAAGTAAAAGTTTAAGATATGCTGTATATATAATGTAACAAAACCTGTAGTAAGCCACTTGGTGAAGTGTATTATCAACACTTTAGTGAATTTACTCTGTATATAGGAGCTGGAAGTATTTTTAAACAGTTGCATAACTTTGATTTGAACCATCACTGTGTAACATCCATGATTATGTTTGGCCCAAAAATAATGAAATATGACTTTTTCTAAACAAAGTAAACAAATTTTTAACCTTTGCATTTGTGTGGCCTTTTTTTTCCACAATGAAAACCTAAAATCAGAAAAGATAAAACCAGATCAGACTGTACAAGAGAGCTGCACTTTATTGGACACACAATCACAGCAACTTATGTACAAAAGAAGGCAGGTCCAAGTACCTGCTGTCTTCTCACAGAAAAAAACTAAACAAAACGCACGTCTCACAGAATATCATGGCATCCACACTGATAAATTAGTATCTCCAGAATCAGTAGGCTTTTAAATCGATATATTTAATATAACTGATCTATTTTATTTATTATTTTTGTTCTTATATCACACTACTCTACATATGGGAGATCCACTCTGTGGGTGAGAGCACACCTTCACTGCTGACCTCTGTGGTTGGGGTGCGTTCAACACTATCAGCCACTATCATCGTCATCATCATCATCACAACTTCACAGTAAGACTGAACATGCCCGTGTCACAGAGAAAATAAAGCATCCACCCTGCTGTTTGTAAACACTTCTGCACCTCTATTTCTGTCTCACATCTGAAAAACATGTAGGTAACATTTTATCTAAACTGCACCGTGCGTTTGCTTGAGACTATACATGCAATGTTTTGTATATACCTTGGTACCCATTGTCATATTTAATAATAAAACATCTTTTAGATAGAACAATTTGTTGAACTTGGTAGGAATGAGTCGGCCTATTTACAATTTTATTTTGCTATTTTTTGATGCCAAGTTTCTTTTTTGAACATCCACACATTCATGTAAAAATCTCATATACATACTACAGAACGTACGTAGGTCGATTTAAAGAAAAATGTGGCAAACGTGACCATGAAATTGTAAATTCATCCCTTATTTATCCATCTGGGTGGCGTTGAAGACTTTTAAAGCAACAAAATGTACATCCACCTGTTGTCTTGGAGCCCTCCGACATTCCCGCCATCTTTGTTCCCATGCAAATCTGACACCGTGGAAAATTAAAGCCAAGTGAGTCAAAGCAGCAAAGCGTCAGCCTCTGGGCTCATTTCACAGTCTGTGTTTCTCACCACCTCTAATACCACTTAAATCACAAATACACAATGGCAGAAGAGGGTGAAAATAACTTAAAAAACGACACGTAAATAAAAGGACTGTAGCAAAATAAGCATCTACAGACAGGCACAGGTCCAGCACCATCACCCGAGGTGCAGACGAGCCGGACGAGCGTTTTCAGGGCCAAACCTTTCAGTCGTCATAAATACATCAAATCAAACTTTGTAAAGAAAAACCTCTAGAATTTCAAAATGAACTCCAAACTATATTACAGAGTCTAACTATACAGATATTTTAAACAATATAAAAATGTTCTGCATATGAATAAATTATCTCAGTGTGAAATGTCGTATCTCTCTCAATGAGTTAAAAAAGGAAAGGAAATCTGTACAAAATGATCACTAATATATAAATCAGAAGAGATGATGAGATTTTTACAGTTTATAATTTATTCTAGGCCTAAATATTTATATGTCACTTTTTCTTCACAAGTATACACAAACATCTCACTTAGATATATTTATATATGTATATTTCTCTTGTGTTTAAAGTTTTTTTCTGATTGCCAGAGACGTCCACTAAGTGTGCTCAGCACGGCCGGAGCCGACGGCCATGTTGAAGTCACAGCCCACTAAAATGTGTCTTCATAAAAAAAAGAAATAAATAAAAACCAGAGGAAAATTTCAGACATTTATGTGGGAGTTCACCTCCAGCTTCATCTGAAGGAGAACCTGCAAACCTCCTCCTCCTCTGGCTGGACCAGATGCTAATGCAGCTAAATTAAGTGTGAGAGCAGAAGTTTTTAACCCAGAGGAAGCGTGATTCCCTGATCCAACTCGGACACATGCTGCCTCACACATGCTGTATTTTAAGTGCTGTTTACACATTTTCTCAGGCTTTTCTTTGGGTCAAAATATCATTCTGTCAGCGATAAAACACCATTCTGGGATTGGTGGCAAGAGAGTCCTACAGGCACTGGAAAGAAAAACAAACCAACAGGCATACGGAGAAAGACAAAAGGCAGAGAGCTCTACATTAGATGCAGAATAAGTACATATTGCACGTGTTGTTTAGATGTGAAGCTCATCAAAACTGTCCTATAATAACCTCAAATGAGGGACTGTGATTTCAGGGAACATCAGGAAATGAAAGGAACAGAAGACTGGGTGTGCGTTCTTCTCACCTCTTCCTCATATCACAAGCACCCTTGATGAAGGCGGAGCCAAGCTGACTTTATTAAAGTCAAACTCCTGTCCTCTACCTAATCCCCTCACTCTTCCTGTTTATTGACAAGAGCCCCGTTTGCATGTTTTAATATTTATGCCAAAAAAAGAGCCGATTTTAAAAGATCAGTTTATGTCGTGAGCGTCACCTCATCATCACAAAGAGGCAGCTGTAAGGGTATCACGCAGCATCAAGCAAGATTTAACCTATAGAATTCAGATGATAAGAACTCTATAATAAGTGGTTTAATATTTCATAATACAAGTGATGAAATGGACCCAATGTGTGTCATTTCTAGACATTTGTGGTTTTGTGCTCATTACAGTGAACAGTGAAAAGTAAAGCGCTGGTCCCGTAACGTTGGTGCTGTAATCTAATCATGTAGGCATAAATGAACACTTTTAAATAACAGAAGTTTATTTTGAGTTTGATGCCAGGTTTATAGTTTTGTTTTTAAACCAGGGAGATGTTTAGCTCTGTGTTGCATCACAAAAACCGTGTGTGTGTGTGCGTGCGTACACGTATGTGTGTGTGAAGGGAGGAGACCAATAGTAAACTTATCTCTGACACTTTCATCATAATCTTGCTGACATCATCATAGAATAATTACATAAAATACATTAGAATCACAACTAACAAAATGCAAGATAAAATTTAGATGAACAGGTTTCTGTTGTGAAACTGTCACCATAGCTTTGCAGACATTATGCACACTTCTACTAGCACTCAGTCATGTCATTTACACGTCTTCATTCATGTTCTCACTCCCTATACTATTCTATTTTTTACACAGGATTATTCAATATATTCAATACATGTGCAATACCCAGATGCACATTTGTATGTCTGAGTCCTTCATGCTGTTTCTTCTTGGAAACTCAATTTCCTATTCTTATTCCTTTTTTGATTGCTGAAGGTTACAATAATAGACTACTGCCTTTCTGTGTTTACCTGTATTATTTTTTCCTATTCTCTAAATGTATGTGCTGCCTAATGAGTGAATTTCCCCACTGTGGGATCAATAAAGTCTATTCTATTCTATACATTTTTATTTTAATGTAAATTCAATCAAATCTTAATTGCATATACGATTTTTTTTCTTTGCTTCACTGGAAATACTTTTATTCTTCTAAATTTCTTCTTCTTTGCTCGTGTTGTGAATGTATCTGCTGCTGCTACGCCAACGTTTCTGCACTGAGGGACAATGAAGGGATTTTTTATTCCATTTCATTCTATTCTATTATTGATAGAAAAATATAAACATTTAAATTAAATTAAATTAAGAACCTTTGACTACAGATTCCTGTTGTTTGTGGGTGCCTCTGCAAACCTGTAAATACATTATTTAGCATAAATAAAGGCTTTATCAATAAATAAGCTGGTTACTCGTTTCTCCTTTTGTTAAACATTATATTAATATCAAGCATGAAAAACCCTCAATATAATTTACATAAAAAGACTTCAGAACATTAATTCTTCACAAATCAAGTCAGTTATTCATTTATTAAAAAGTGAACTAACTTTTGCATCAGACTCATATTTCTTTTGCACAGAGATTTCACTGAAATCTGAATATTTCATATAGGTCTGAAGTAATCTTAAAATCACTCTGGAGGATTTCTCTGTATCCAAACATGATGGCATCAAAATCAAAATAAGCACCATTTTAAAAGATGTCTTTATTTTCTACATTTTCTGTTGTCTTGTAATATTTTCACTGCAATAACGAATCATTTAAAAAAGAATAAACTGGTTACTGTTGAAGCAGAGGGATTCTGTTTCAGGAAGAAAATGTGCTTTTTAAAAAATATATAATTCTATATTCTATCTGAGCTTCTACTGATAAATAGCTGGCATCTAAATATGTGCTATTAATATTTTTTTTAAAAATCTTTGAAACTCTAGTTGAGATGTGCACGCTAAAAACTCTGGGAGCTTCACAGCTGGGTAACTTTACACTTAAAAGTGCAAACAATAGAAATTTAGTCTGCAGATTCTGATCAATATGGCAAATCTCACCCAAATGCTCCTCGTCAGGCGCAGCTGAGCAGAAATCTTCTTAAAATAAACTAAATGTCGCAGTGTGCTGTACAACTTGGCTTTAGAAGTGCATGTGTGACAGACTGTGTGTGTGTGTGTGTGTCTTTGGGATGAGTTTTGATGCAGGTGCTAAGATGTCAGAGCAACCTGTGAAATGCTACTGTGGAAACATCCTGATTGTCATAATTAACTCATTAATTCACACAAACACAAAATCAACATTTGTATACAAGTCATAATTTATC
Organism: Aphyosemion australe; assembly: GCA_006937985.1. Taxonomy (NCBI): domain Eukaryota; kingdom Metazoa; phylum Chordata; class Actinopteri; order Cyprinodontiformes; family Nothobranchiidae; genus Aphyosemion; species Aphyosemion australe. Next base: position 298,019 of record SSNS01000118.1, read on the forward strand.
CCCTCCTGTTTGTTTAGCCACGCCCCCTCATTCTGCTGTAAACAGGTGTGTTTCATTATAATGTGCTCTTAGCTATTTTCTTTTTCTTTTCCAATTAAAGTAAAATTTATAAATATTCCCTATTAGTAAATGCAAGGATTTAATTACCCAGAAAGTCTAAATGCAGTTTTAAGTGATTAAGCAGACTGTAGGACACACGTGGAGGAGAACAATGTAAACTCTCAAGTTGGTACAAACAGGTGGGAAAAGATAGCACCGATTTAACGTTTCAAACTCAGCTGATGCAAGAAAAACAACAAACATCCTTTTCTTTCTTTTTTTTTTTTTTTACATAAAACCACAATCATCACCTTGGTCTTTTTTAACTGTTTCCTAAAGCAGATGAGTTCTGCCAGGAAATGATGTAAGAGCAATATTCTCCTAAACATTTAACTATTGGACTTACTCAGTGGTTATTGCAACTCTATTTTCTATCATCACAGTCTAGATATGTTATCTATGCCACTAACGATCCACTGATGAGGAGATGTGAGGATCCGTCCGAGCTCACCAGCAGGAAGCTGCTGAGAAGGGAGGCCGTTGTGTGTGCTCTCCGTTTGGCAGCAGGACTGCGTGGGAGAGCTGCAGGAATAGAGTAGAAATCTTGTCCGAGATGCAATTTCAAACAAATTTTGAGGGCTAAAAACCCAACTTTCATGAGAAAAACTGAAAAACGCAGTCCTGAAACCTAAAATTAGTGAAAAATTAAATAAAATCCTGTAATATACACCTTTTCTTCCTGCTTCAGGATGCTTGTTGGCATTCGTCCTCCTCCAATTACTTCGAGTTGTCACCATCCTTGCAGTTGTCGAGTTGTTGGGGGCTGTCAGGGCTTCGTCTGCTGAGCTTGACAGCCCCAGTGGCGAACGTAAAGGAGCCCGGAGGAGTGGGAGAGGAGGGAGATGGGGAGGGAGTAGGGGTGGTGGGAGAAGAGGACGATGAGGGAGTGGAGGACTGGCTGCTGGGGAGGGAGGAGGCCCTCTGCTCACGGAGAAGGCGGCGTTGACGGAGGGCAGAGGACAGGAGCAAGGCCTCAGCAGTCAGGCCAGAGGCCGACAGACTCGCCAAGAGGGCTTTTGCTTGGCTTGAAGAGACTGTCAGCGAGGGCACCGCCCCCTCGTAGGGGCACTTCCTCAGGCCGGGGGCAAACGCTGCAACAGGAGAGGGCACGCGGCCTGAAAAAATCCCCGCTTTGAAACCAGAGAGGTACGGTTCAAAGCATCCAGTGCTGCTGGTCCCCGAGGCCTTCAAGTAGAGCAGGGACACAGAAGATAGGAAGGGTGGAGGAGATGAGGTTTTCAGGGGTCAAAGAGGGAAATCATGAAAAATTAAAAGTCTTAAAATTGGCTGGGCAGTGTTCCCTGCAGCACCTTTCTTCATCGCTACTCCCAAACATGCCTGTGTAAGCATGCTTGCACTCACACACACACACAAAGACACACACACACACATACGTACACTCATCTATGAATGAACAGGTTTCAGAGCACATTTTGGATTCAGCACTGGAGGTGTGAGAGGAGCAAAGTGGGCTGATAATTGTGCATCTCTGTAGTCGGGTGAAGGGGGGGAGAGGGAGGCTGAAGAGGAGGCTGGACACGGACGGGTCGTTCACTGCTGCAGGGGAGGAGAACGGCCCCACAGGTTCACACGGGGAGACGGGATGGGAGAGGAGGCACCACAAAGATCAGAGCGAGGGGGTTGGGGGTGAAAACAGAACAGGAGACAAACACAGGAGATTGTTATTCAGGTTGATATCAGCATGTGTGATGAAAGCCCTGACACAGGCTACCATCTGTACATGATGACCAAACCACTGATCCCACTGATGAGGGGCTACAGTGAAATGGTATGTTCCACTGTTGACCATCTCAATTCCTTAAGAAAAAAAAATCTGATGAATACACAAAGCCACACCTTTATTTCCTTTATGTAATTCAGGAATCAGTCAGTAGATGGCACTGTTTCAACAGCAGGAAACACATACAGCATGATTTTGTTTCGTCTTTGCTGATGTGACAGAAACCTTTTTGCATGCTGAATGTGCAGGAAACAGATTAAATACAAAATATACATAAATGTTAACAGAGGATCACACACACGTATGCACACAAACATGCACGCGCACGCACACACTCACTCACACGCACGCACGCACGCACGCACGCACGCACGCACGCACGCACACACATGCATTCACATGCATGCACACACACACACACGCACACGCACGCACGCACACACTCACATGCACAAACACACACACACGCACACACGCACACGCACGCACGCACACACACTCACATGCACGCACACACACGCACGCACGCACACACACTCACATGCACAAACACACACACACGCACACACACACACTCACATGCACGCACACACACGCACGCACACACACGCGCGAGCACACACACACAAACAACTTTCTAAATCTTGCCAGAAGCATGAGGAGAAAAGATTGTTTCCCACTTCAGTCAAATGTAGATAAAAACAAAGTCACTTTTAAAAAAAGTTTTTTTTATTTTTAACCTGCTCTACTTAAAGATTTCTCTTTGCTTGACTGTGGTTCCAACCCCAGCATCACCAACTGTTCCCATAATGCAGAGCTGCTACTTGTGCTTGAGACGCCCTCTCAGACCTGAGTGAAACTGTTACTCTGGTGAGTGAACGTGGAAGAACAGCTGCCTCATATCTCACACTCTCACAGCTTCACTCCACACCACAAGATAGGACGTGGCTGCCTCATGCCCATCACCTACAACTGGTCTGGTTTACTGGCAGAGGCGATAAGAGGCCAAATGGGAAAATGGAACGTTTTGAGGCGTGAAAGTGATTCTGTTCTTGTGCCCTTCTTGATCTTCGCCAAAGCTAAAGAGAAGAAATTCAGATTTCTCACTCTCATATCGAACACATTCATTTGAAAGGTCTTTACTGCCTGAAGTTACTTTGCAGCAATTAGCTGCAGAAAGACCCATAATAACTCAGATTTAACATCTAAACATTGTTTTTTAACTAAAATATTGTAACACATTTTTAAAGGAGCATTGTTGATAAAACAAGTTTGAAATAAAGCAACATGATTAACCTATAATAGAAATATGTTCAATGATCTTTTTTTAGTTGTGTGGAATGAAACACAAAAAGATGCTAAATGACAACAACTTTTCTGATAACCTGTAATAAATATCCTTCTTTGGGTGTTCTTTTTAACTGATACGTAAGATATTATAAAGATTCACAAAAGTGAATAAAAACAGCTTTTGGTCTTTATTTAGGTTGGAGCAAGGTGAGAAAAACGAGGAGCTGAAAACAGTTTATTATCCTGACTGTGCTGCATTCCCCTAATGAAAGCTTTGCTCTGCCTGAGCACCACACTTTCCTGACCTTTCAACCTCTTATATTTGAAAGCTTCAAAATAGTTACTAATAAGGTTTTTCTGTTTATTTTATTTTCATTATTTGCTGTTCTGCCTCCTTAAACTGCCTGGCACCGAATTCCTCTACTGACAATTAGCTTTTAGGGTCTGATGTCCCTCTGAGGATGCCTCCACGCATAAAGACTCTTTCACAATGGTTGTTTTGAACCGTTTGTGCACAAAGAGGCTGTGCCATGTCAGCATCACTCTGAAATAATAGGATTAATTTTCCTTTCATTAAACAAGTGTGCATCTACTCAGCCTCCAAGTCTCTGGGAGTCAACAGACTGACGGAGGGCGAGTAAAAAGGGGAAACGGGGACAGCGTGCATAAATTGCAGAGTACAGAAAACAGAAAAAGGGGGAAGAGAGACGTTAAGCAGAGGAAATGTGAGACTTAATGGTGAAAAGAGAAATGCCTTCTTCATATTAAATCAACGGTGATTGCCAGGGACTCAAGTGGCGGTTATTACACAGCTCTGCAGAGGTTCTTCCCATCTCCTCCAAGTCTGAGGAGACCAAAGCGTCATTACTTCCCCCCCATCTCTCAAAATCTTTTCCCAGCCTAACATTCATTTTTCTGCAATCTACAAAATTGACTTGGAGTCAGAATGCTCTCTGGGTTGTGGAGGTTTAGGTGCACTTCACTGCTTTCGTTATTTTTCAAATTACATTGACATTAAGCTTTTTTATTCCCCTCTGTGCACGGCCGCGGAGCAAGAATCTTCTCTTGGCTTTAGTCGACCGACACGCTTCAGCGCTTTAATTTTCCTCCCCGCAGAGACCATCTAGCCCCCTTATGTCCAGACCCTTACCTTACTTTATAGAACCTAAGAAATGAAAATAACGTCATGTCAGCAAATCATATACATATATAAATACGCTTAGGAAAGACTTTTGAGACAATATAAACAATTTAACTACATTTTTTTCTATTTAACATGTTTTACAGCTTTTAGGTGAGTTTGGAACAAATAATGTCCTCTGTAAGTTTAAGAAAAGACGACAAAATGAGCCAAAATTTGTGAAATAAAGCCGTGTCCTCTAGCTGAGGAGTGGAGCGTGGTTAGGACGTGCAGCGCTTCAGCGGAGAGGATGAAGCGGAAATAGACAGTGATGGTTGAAGGCCTATTTATGCTCAAGTGGTGCATAAAAGACAGGATGATTTGCATAAATAGCTGCCCACATTCTTTGAAGGATTGTGTGTAAAAATGGCACAACAAAGATTTACTTTTGTCTGAAGAACAGAACCTACAAATGAGAAAGTACGGATTTCGTGAAAGCAGATGAGTCTCAAACTATCTGAAAGCACATCTTTTAGTCTCTGTAGAGCAAAACGGTTCAGTGATACCTGTTGCTGGCCCTGGTTCTTCAGTAAATCCTCTTTCTTGCCACTTTTAGTCTTCTCTGTGGTGTTCTGCTGCAGGTGTTTCAGCTTTGAAGCAGCCGAGGAGTGCGCCTTACCAATGCTGGGATTATTACTTCCCTAAGAGAAGAATTAAAGAGAGAAAAACAAGAGAGAACAGTGACTAAACACGCAGCACGTGGTTCTACATCTCACTTCCCCGCTTCAGTTTCCATCGAAGACGTGCTTGACTACAGGAAGTAAAGTCAGCATCACTCGTGAGGACAAGATCTGTAAGATGTGAGCAGATAGCTGAAACAGAACCAAACTAACCACCTCACAGAATTTTCTCCATCCATCAACAAGAAAAGAGCAGGATTTCTAAACGAAGCATCAGAATTGACGTTGCATAGCCTAGCATCACAGCAGGATCCAGGAGGCATTGTGCTTAATGATCTTCCCCGCTGAGCGACTCCATTGACTGTCTCTAATACGCACAAAAACAAATACACATTCAGTCAAATCTCCATCCAGCTGTGATTCTCCTGCACACTGAGACAACAGATGAAAGGAGCGCTGATGAAAGATTAACTGCCAAAAAAATCCTAATTTTCCCTAATCTGTTGACTCAAGGTGGAAAAGCTGGTGACAATCTCCATTTTCTTATGCGAAAAAAGTGACAAAATATATATAGTAAATGTGCCGTTTGATAGTTAAATCTTCCTTTCTAGTGCACTTACTAGAAAACTGAACTGTATTTGAGCTAGAAACCATGTTTTCTGTGAATTTAGTTAGCAGCAAACATTAGACACGAGGAGGAAGAGGAGTTGTGCTGAAATGATCAACGTGATTGAAGTCGGAGTGATGAAATAATGTGTGAAGACTCTGTAATCCTCTGCCATTCCCCGCAGGAATGCTCCACGGCTCCACATCAGAGGGCTGAAACTCACCATGACAGTGACTGTCAAGTATTACAGCCCGGCCCTGAGTGGGAGGAAACGTTCAGAGCAGAGAGTCAATACTATGCAAGCTGTCGAGACACCTCAGAGCAGAGACAGCCGACGCAGGAACGCTTTAAGCCTCCTGCTAATTACTAATCTGTGGTTGTTTTGCGGTCAGATGGAGGTGAGAAGAAAACAGGCCGGTCACAATATCTGACCATAAGAAGCATGGACACTGGCAACGTTCAGCTTCAGCATGAAAGAAAGATCTTTTTACTTTTAATTAGCGAAAACGTTTGCTGGATATTTATCAGAAAGTAGCAAAGTCTGAAGTTATCTTTCACAGCAGGATCGCCTCAGAAGCTTCACACCTTCTCTTGTTTCAGTCTGTTTCCAAGGTGCAAGCAGAACAAACAGGACCGTACCATCCCCTCTATGGGGGTGTACTGGCTAGACTCTGGCGATACGATAAATATCACAATACAGGGGATACAATGTATTGTGATACTAAAAGGCGGTAAAAAACACTGCCAACTGGCAGAACTGCATTACAAACGAGAAATTAAGTAGATGTGTGCATGTAAATTCTCAATAAAAATGGATACTCTTCTTTTAAATATTGATAAACTGAAATATCACAATATTTCAGTTTATCGGTAATTTCTTACATCCCTAGTATCCTCTTAGACTACATCACAGTTACAACAGCTGCTCGTTTTGTCCGAAACAAGAAAAAACAGCACGAGGATGAAAAAAACTAATTAAACAGCTCACTGATTGGCCCTGAGTGTAAACAGAAAAGCACCCCATTCAGCCAGCATTCTGTTTGCATCACCACTGAGCAAAATCCACGTTTTTGAGTTTGGATGAACTTTCACATCTGCTCTAATGAAGCAGACGTTGCAAGGATATTAACTCTGGCGCAACATGAAGTGGACCAAACATCTTCATGCTTTGAAAACTACACAAACATGACACAACCATGGGGAGCAACTATTCAGGTCAAAGCGGAGTCATCCACTAACCTCCAAAGATAATTCACTCATTAGAAAACAATAATGTTCGTCTTTTGGACAGAGAAGATCGAGGGTTTACAGGTGAAACTCAAAAGTCCATTTATGTCAGTAATTCAACTTAGACTGAGAGACCATCTAAAGGCTCAGGAACCTTTTGCAGGTGTTCTGGATTCATTAGCTGATTAGAGTGTGACACTTTGAGTCTAGAATATTGAACCTTTTCACAATATTCTGATGCAGATTTTGAGTGTGAGGTTTTCATCAGCTGTAGCCATAATCATCACAATTATTACAAATAAAGGCTGAAATATCTGGTTTTGCATGGAACGAGTCTATCTGATATATTAGTTTCACCTTTTAAGTTGAATTACTGACATAAATGAACTTTTGCACCAGATTCTAATTTTTGGAGTTACACCTATATAATGTACCGTTGAATCTAATCATACATGTAATCAAAACTCTTCATATGGAGACCACACCAACAAACAGAACCTCAATACAATTTAAAAGCCTGGAGCACCATGTTTTTCTGTTTATTGGATGAAAAGCAAAAGGAATCTGGTAAACATCCAGCCACCTTCCTGTCAACATACTACTGTAGAGGACCATGACCTGGATGACTAATGTCACCAGCAAATAAATCATCTGAAGACACAAGTGCTCCAAACACGAGAAGATATAATGCACTTCCAACGACTCTATTTAATGCAGAACCTAACATTTGCAAAAATGCCCTTTAGGCTGTTTAAATGTAGAACAACTGCTGTTTGTTTAGCTTGAGGGAAAGAACGCTCATTTCAAGGCAAAGTAAAGATGCTGAGGAAAACTGTTTTTATAGAAAAGTAAAGAGAAGAAAAGGAGAAGAGGGGGATTGTTTGCATTTTCACTGCATTTATTTAACAAAAGGTGAAATGAGCTAAGTTCACAAAGAGCAGGTGCCAGGGCTGATCGATGGAGAAACAATTAACAGCTCAGAGCTCAGCAGGACAGCAGCTCCACCACTAAGCACAGAACGGAAAAGGATTCAGGAAGTCTGCTGCCTGTCCTCTCAACTTATTTTCGATTTCAAATACAATTAGAGGCTGATTCAAACAGGGAGCAGACATCAGAGGCTTGAAGAGTGAAGTTCCAATAGCCATCTGGAGAGAAGAAGTGAAGAAGGAAAAAGCGGGAAACGTTCACGGCAGCAGTAAGTAATGAACCTGGACTGATGCTGGGCTTAGCAATGACGGTTTGGGTGGAACTGCTGGTTTCCTGGTCTCTGAAGTCAGACTGCCAATCCTTTGTGCAGGAGTGGTTGCTGCAGTGTAGAGTTGATCCGTCGCTGGATGACCACTGATCTCTGTCAAGGTGTTCTCTAGCTCTCGGATCGTTTCCTCCAAGCTGTCCAGCCTCTGGTAGGTGCTGAGTCGGACATCTTGGGTCCTTTTCCTCCCACTGGACAGACTGTCCTCAGAGCTACAGTGCAAAGAGCTCTGCTGCATTTTATTATTGTGCTGAAACATGAGCAACTGGTCCCCTGTCTCTATCCCTCTCCTCAGAGCCTCCATTAGGGTGCTCTGTTGGCTGAGTTGGTGAGAGAATTTGGTTCTGGGTTTGGGAACTGGTTTAGACCGCTCCAGCAGGGAGTACAGCAGTCTGTAGGCGTCTCTAGGAGTATATTCCTTTTTAAAAAGCAAAAGGACGGGTCGTTTATTCAGCTCCACTTCAGAGACTTCTTTAGTCTGTGCTGAGATGGTAAGAGTTAGAACTTCTGTTCTCTGAAGCTCCTGGACCTCATGAGGAGATGCCACCATCATGTCCAGGTCTGTTAAAATCAGAGCTGTTTCCTGTTGGAACTCTTTATCCAAAAACTGCTCCTGTTGTAGAACAGGCTCAAGTCCTTCTGAGGGCGTTTGTCCTGAACCTGTAGTCTCGTAGACCAAACGACGACCAATCACATCTTGTTTTGGACTCTCTTCTATGATGTCATTTGGTAAATCTTTTACAGGAATTTCTGAAGCACTGAGAGAAGATGGCAAAGACTCTCTCAGCACGATGTGGGGGACAGCAGGCAATTTTCTTCCCTATAAATAAAGAAAGCACTTGAGGTATAAATATACACACACTGAACTAGTTAGAGCTGGAGCACAATTATGGCACAAACTTGACAAACTTCAGATTGATGTTCACTGCAAACAATTAGCAAAGCACAGCCAAGGAAAAGATAAGATGTGTTTCTAATGCATGTGTGGATAATGTTCCTATTATCTGTGCGTACCTGTGCAGGTATATTGAAACCAATGAATTACTGTACTTTAGCCCTCCAAAACCTTCCCTCATTTGTGAATCATTACAAAGAAAACATGTTTTTAGCCCTAAAAAACTGATTGCACTGAAGAAAAATATATATATAACACACACACGCGCACACACACGCACGCACGCACACACACACACACACACACAATTCTGCAAAGAACAAAAATTATGAAAAATACTAGGAACAATATCTGACAAGACAAACTACTCATTCTCTTTGAGCCCATCAGCCGTATGATTAAGTGTCACAGTAATCACCAGCATGGAGAGCTGTACTTCTATCACACAACTATGGTCTACCTGTTTAAAAGTCAAATCAAACTATTCACTGAGCCTAAAACATCAACATGACAGGTGTTTCCTGCACAAAGTGATTGAGAGTGGATTGTAGGAAGCCTCCTCCTATGGTTTAAAAAAGCAAACCAACCAGGTGACCTAAGCCCGGTTCACACGGCACAACTTTAAACCTGTTGGACAATTTTAAAAACATGAGAAACCACACACATGGTGATAAAAATCACAGTTTTGGTCCTGTAGTGTGTGGTGTGCTGTAACTCGACAACTACTACACACCAACTCAAGAGATCAAACGTGACTTCGGAGTGAACAAACATGGAGGACGAGGAGACTGCTGCGTGCTTTCACCTCCCTTTCTGATTGGACTGGCAATGCATTCCTTTGTCCCTAAAAATCAGACCAAGACAATGCAACGTGTTTGAAAGTCTGGATTTATGATCAGAGCATTCCCAACGTCCTTCTGAGCGTACCAGAACACTCGTAATAGAGCCGTTATGATAATCATACGCATACTTATGATTATCTGAAAGGGTGGAGCTGGTCAAAAATCACCATGATTACGTTGCCGTGTGAACCGAGCTTAAAGCACCATCATTGGTTGAATCCTGCCTAAATGTTGTTAAAATACTCTGATTAGTCTGAGCTTCTTCTCTCCTGAAACAAACTTAAAGCTTGTCTAAGAATTCTGTCGTAATTGTGTCCTTCCAAATAGTGTAAGAAATCCACCTAGCAGGGTACTGCAAGACAACTGAGCAGATTCTTGTTTAACAGTTTAAAAAGCAAACCTTTCATCTGATGACTGTCAGGAGGAATTTGCATAAAAATGTAATCTTTTTGAGCTTCCTGTTCCACTGATGACCTGCTTGCAGTCAATGCTACCTTACAGGAACACTGGAATATTTCTTAATGTCACTGTTTTCAATGTTCTTCAAAAGCTTCAAACAAAGCAAATAAATAAATAAATTGGAAAATTAACTGTGACGAAACCTACTTCAAAAAAGGCCAAATTCTGCACCCATATAAGACATGCCTATGGCAGTATGGACACTTTATTATTGCTGTGTGAATTAATCTATTTCCTTTAAGGTAATCGGTGTATCTGGTAGTAATACATGGCTATCCAAAGTTTATGCCCCTGATCTGAGTAAAGCTGTGTGAAAATATCAGCGTGTTGGACTTATTTTTTGGTTGCTTAAACACACGACGCATGCAACAAAGAAATGTCAGAAGTGGTTTCTGTTCCTGTGAGAATTTGGGACAAGGAGTGTTGAAGTGAAAACAGCAAAAGCCCGAGAGAGCCCTTTCTGAGTGTGGTGGTGGGGTTAGGAAGAACAGAGACAGAGGGCAGCAGTCCAGTTTGCCGAGGGTCAGCCGGAGTGTTACCTCAGTAGAGCCTGAGGCCTGTAGGGGCCACAGGTCCCATCTGGAGGGAGGGGCGTGCTCCCTGCTGCTTTGGCTAACAGGAAGAATTAGCGAATGGGGGCGGGAGAGCCTGAGTGGGACTCTCTCAAACAGCTGGGGAGGGAAAATGAAGATTTAAATAGTTTAGATAAAAATAAATTAAAATAAATAATAATAATAATAATAATAATAATAATAATACAGCCTCTCATTTATAAAAAAGAAAAACACCCCTGTTGGGTTTTTTGTTCCATCAGGTCGTCTGAAACACAGCACAAGCAACAGTCAGGGTCCATCTGTCGGTGTGTGATCTGTGAGCTGAGGGTGATGGTGTGTTCGACTGAGCATTATGCGATCTTTGGGCTTTCCCAGAGCCCAGGGCAGGGGGACATATGGCACCTGCTGGTTGAACATGAGGTAATGATGATGAGCTTATCTCCATGCACCCTTTGAGTGGACGTGTGCTCTAGGAAATCCTTTTGGCATATTGTGGACATCACACAGCAAATTCAGCATGCTCAAATTAACACCGTCAGAGTTGATTTCAACACTTTTAAAGTGTCTATATGGGTCCATGCCAGTAAGAGTTAATTTAACTCTTTTTGGAGAGTTGGTACTTTAACTCTGATTTAATGTCAAAAACCAACTATTCTGGAGTTGACAATTTAACACTGGTGTTAGAGTTAATATAGTAACTCTTAAAGAGGACCTAGAATGTAAACCAACATTTTCCTTGTTGTTGTTGAATAAGACAGCTTGGGTGGTCAACAGTAGCATGCCAAAAAGTCAAAGCCGTGTGTGACCTACTTTTTATGTAAATTAGAAAGTTGAAAAAGGCGGGAGAAAAACTCCTGTTCTGAGAAAGCCTTCCTTAACACGTCATAAGGGGGAGCCACGCCTCCTCAAACCTGCATGTGTCTGAGGCCTTCTGGGGAAAACAACCAATCAGCATGTCCTGGCCGAGTGGGAGGGGTAAACAGCTCTTTTCACTGAAGGCCTGAGTAAGGGGGTTTAGAATGGCCTGTATCAGGGCTCCTGGGACAGATGAAAGCCAAAAAAAATTTCTTTTGGAGGCTCAAAGCTCTGTTTTAGGTTGTTGATTAATTGCATTCTAGGACACCTTTAACACTAGTGTAAAATTGTCAACTCCATGAGTCCTGAGTGAACCCTGCACCACTTTTTTATTGTGACAGTGGAATGGCACAGCAGTCCCATTCCTTTGACCAACCTCCTCACTTACGGTACCAACATGACTCAACAAGTAACACCACATTTGCAACAATGAATGAAGTAATAACTAAGAACAACCCCCCCCCTAAACATGCATAAATGCCCTAAAATAGAACAAACTAACTAAAAGCATGACAATGCACCTCCTGCAGCCAATTGGTCGCTACCACCTTTTAGAATAAAGGGGTGGAGCCTGCCAATTAACTCTGCAGGTGTTATAGCCACTGTGGGAGTTCAGAGTTAGCTTTTCAGGAGTTATTTTGTCCAAAATGATTCCTACAGAGTTGATTAGGAAACACTATGTTTTAACACTTGGGTTTAACTCTCATGTCAGTGTTACATATCAACTACATAGCTCTTTTTAGTGTTAAATTAACTATTCTTAGCGTTAAATTGGACACTTTTAAATTTGCTGTGCAGAGGACCTAAAAGGTGCTGTTTTTGTTCTGCAGCACAGGATTTAGAATATAGTCAACATGATGCACAATCAGTGTTTTCTTTACCTCCAACTCAGCAGCAATCTTCTCCTCCTCTCGTTCCTCCTTGTCTCCAGAGGCCAGAGTTGGGGGTGTAGATGCAGGACGAGGGTTTTCAGACATGGTCCTCCTCAGCTTTATGTGGGGTTTTTGTGCCTCGGTCTCTTCAGACTCAGTTTTCTTCAAACACAAGGAGGGTTAATGATTTATCCACATTATTAACACATATTCACACACCAACAGTGTGGTAATACATCTGAACCTTCATACAGATAAATATATTCAGATTTGATATCTCAGTTCAGGACATTTTTCTTTATTTCATTTGTAGGTATAAAAGGCTGCACTGAGACGTTTTTGGACAAAACTGTTTACTTTTATGCTTTTTCCAGGAATCAGGGGCTCTCCGCTGCGAGATGTGACTCCCGGCGAGGAGGGGAAACTGCGTCTAGGAGGTGGGGGTGGAGGAGACTTGGAGGGCTTCTCTGTGCGATACCTGGGTACGGTCAACTCATCTAGACAACAAAAACAGCACCACGTCTTTAGAAACCAATATGTTTAATCATAATAACACACGCAGAGGACCAGGATTTACCAGAGCCCCGCCTGGAGCCTCCCTCTTTTGCAGAAAGCTTGTGTTGAGGCTTGTTGGAGCGGTGCTCTGGAGTCGCTACTGAGCCCTGGGGGTTCTGGGTTGATGGTGTGTTGGATGAGGGCTTGATCTGCTTGGCAGCAAAGTCCAGGTCTGGAATGGCCTTCATTAACTCCGCCTGGGTCTCCTCCAGCAGCCGGTTGATGTCCTGGGCGCTGTACTGGGTGAGACTGGCCCGTTTCTCCTCCCAGTCCCGCTCTGCTGCCTGAAAAGTCAACCAGTTTTCTGTTGGGTTACTGACATAATTGTACCGTTGATGTGTGTAAGTAATTCAAAACAGAAGGACGGGGGGGAGGAATAAGTCCTACCAGTCGGACTTCCATGGATAAAGCTTTGTCAGCAGCAGCACGGCGCTCCAGCTCCTCCAGGGCTTTGCCCTTGTGGGGAACGGGAGGATGATTGTCCTTATGAGAGCCGGATGGATTACCAAGACCTCGACTCAGGCTGGAGTGAGGGCTCCAGTTAGAGAGGCTGTTTCCTCCCCCAAGGTCACTGATGGTCAACGGTGGGCTGGTGGGGATGTCAAAGCCTGGAAATTTTTGCAATTCGTCGTTGTGCTTTGATAAAGGATTAGTGAAGTTGTCTTGCTTTTTCCATACTCCTTCATTTGCTTGCCTGGCAGGAAAAGGAAGACAAATTCAATAAACGGCTCTCTGGAATTCATAAATCACACAGAACTTCAAAACAAATGTCAGTGAACACCATGAACATATAAAACAGGCTGAATCGCACAAACATACACTTCTAATGAATAATTCCTTATATTTAGTATTGCCCAAAAAGATAAGAAAACAGATGGGCAAGCTTCAAATGAATTAAACCATAAATGAAGCTTTTTTTGGATCTGAAAGGACACGAAGTGCTGGAAGGCAAAGTTCTCTGTGTAAAAATCAAAAGACTATTCATGTGGATGAAAGAAGTTGAAAATGTCTGAATATGTGCTCATAAAGAGTGTTTTCCTCTCTTAGTGTATCTGGAGAGTTTTGGCTGAAACACAGATGTGTGATGCTGTAAATAAACTAATCAGGATACACTTAAATCTAATGCATTTGACACAGTTATGAAAATCCATAACGGTGATGCTGACACAAAAATAAAAGTGGGTGAAAATCTTTGGGAGAGTCAGAAATACAAATGGAAACGCCTCCTTCTTGTTGTACAGCCCTGTCAGATTTATTTACTTCAATATGCAACATCGAAAAAGATTTAATAAAGCAACACATAAAGTGTCACTGAAAAGAAAATCAAAAACAAACAAATGCAGAGCAGCATCTACAGGACTAGGTCAGTCTCACATTTGCCTTAAAAATCTTTATTATCTCCAAGACTTTGTGGAATAAATTAGATGGACTAATATGAAAAAATTAGAATTATTTTAGAGCATGTGTGTCCCGTTACATCTGGAGTTACATAGCGTTTCAGAAAAATGACATCATACCAACAGTCAAACACGGTGGATGATAGTGTGACGGTCTGGATCATAGACATGAATACGTAGACGCCCCATTGGGCGCTGGAGAGCGTAACAGCGTCATCACCATACTGGATGGGTCCCTCACTCTCCAAACCCAACTGGAGTGAACACAGAGTGAGCAACTATGTCCATTTTTTCCACAGCCTACAGTTGCAACAACTGGTGTACTATTGAAAACAGATCACGTGGACTTTTCTGGGACTTTTCTAGCCTAACTGATGGGAATTTTTATTTTGTTTTTTATTTATTTTATTATATTTGAACTATAATGCCATACCACATGTCTGATTTTGTGAAAAAGCATAATTAAATGTGTTTATTTGTTGGGTAAACACCTTCCTCAGTAGAAATAAATGCACTGGGGGCAAATGGAGACCCATCCAAGATGGTGGCCGGTCACTACGGCAGCTCCAATAGGCAGCGCCAGTCCACGGGGTGTCTACATATATATGTCTGTGGTCTGGATGACTTGCTGTAGCTGACAGAATCATGAATTCTGCTCATTACCAGAAAATTCTGAATGAGAATGTTTGACCTTTGACCTTAAACCGGCCATTTTTATTGGAAAACCCTTCAATCTGCATGAATTTAAATACGTCTGTAAAGGAAAGTGGGACAAATTTCCTCCACTGTGATGTAACAGACTTATCACCAGATTTTATTTCAGTTTGGGAGCCAATCAATTTTAACCTATTTCATCTAAAATTTTTAAAATCTGAATTTTGTATCTTTGTCTGATAATGAAATTTGGTTGCTGATTTGAAAATTTTAAGTGTGGCAATAAACAGAAGAAATCTGTAAAAGAAGAAATTGTTTTTATTGTAGATTGATATTATTTTATCTCAGCTAATGCTAAATGCATTTCCCAGTAACATTAATTTAAAAATGTGTCAAATAAAAGTTTTCCTAGAACTTTCCAGAGTGAGCTTAAGGACACTTTTCCCAGACTGCGTGAGAGCTGGCTCATACTTGCGCATGGTGTTGAGGGTGTCAGTTATAGTCTTGCAGCGTTTTAACAGGGCGTCCAGTCTGTGTGGTTCTTCTTTAAGGAACTTGACAGCTTCCACCTCCACCCGCAGCACCACCCGCATCTTACTCTGAAGGCTTGGGAACTGATCTGCAGGAGACAGCAGAGGAGTGACCCACCGTGTTTCTGCATCAACATAAATTTGTCCAGGATAACAAAAGCGTTTTGTTGCAATTGAGCATATAACACCTCGAATGACTCCAAATGGTCAGCGAGTTCATTTAGACAACGAGCGATGTGAGGGTGATTAAACGCTGCAGACCGACTGTGGGTGACTAAAAGATAATCAGTGCCTGGGTGAGTAATTAGTGGATAATAAACTGTCTACCGGAGTAAACGACTGTTTTCCATGTAGCGTCGTGCCCAGAATGTGAGAAGTGACTCACTTTTCAGCTCTGTGAGTGTTTCTCCCAGCTTTCTCAGAACATTAGCTTTCTCCTCCAGCTCCTGCACCGTCACCAGCTTGTGGTTGACAGACGAGTCCTTCTGGATCTCCTCCACCGACTTCTCCAGGTCACTGAGATGGAACAAGCAGAAGGCTGAGCACCAGGGATCCCTTAAATTCTACTGAATACTAAGAAAAAAATGTTCAAGTTTCTGTTAATCATCTGCCAATAAACAGTCTCAGTCAGCTAGCTAGAACAAAAGTACTGAACAGCTGAACTGGAGGAGTAAGCATTTATTAAACTTTCTGCAAAAAACTGAGGTTAAAAAAAAGTTTTGCAGCCAACATCCACATAATATGTTTCCAAGAACTCAAAGTCCATGCAAATATAAATTTGGAAAGCTGTTATGTTGAGTGCACAGCGAGTCTGGTCAGATTCATGTCAAACAGACCGCCTCAGGTTACATGAATAAAAACATGACAACAAAAATAACCGCCAGCCCTCCAGTCGGCGGGCAGGAAAACAAACATCCATTAGAAAAGATCATCTAAGAGTTCAACCCATTATTCTGAAATGCTAATTCTTGTCAGAGTGAGATCCAGGACCTCTCCTGTCCCAAACAGAAACATCCAAGAAGCATCAGCACGATCTGCGCCTTCATAAGCGAGGCTGAACCGAGTTATCGGATTATTAAATCTCAAGGTAGCTCTCAGCTCCCACTTTTGCTCTGGCTTTAATTAGTTGCCGTACATCCACGTGTCTCAGATCTTAATGAGCATCTTGCTCAGTGCCAGGCTTAATTACAGTTACACTTTCTTTCCATCACTAAGTCACCCAGTGAGTCATCTAATTGTAAAAGAGACATGAACTTTTATGATATCTGCCACAGCTCGGAAATGTGCTACAACTAATGTGCAAGATCCTCCTTGAAAGGATGAAAAATCACCTAAAATCCTTATGTAGTAGAGGTTCACATATCCTTACGTGACTGTAATTATGTTCATTACTAACAATAAAACAACTGATTTACTGGTAGTTTTATACTGACTGGAGCTGCTGGATGATCAGTTCCTCCTCATTAAGGTACTTGAGTCTTTCCTCCTCCACAAGGAGGCGCTGTCTCTGCAGAGGATCCTCCTGCTTCCTCAGGGCATCTGCCACGCGCACGTTCAACTCCGCCTCCGTGCGTTTCAGCAAAGTTCTCACTGAATCCTGGTTCTCAACCTACACACACACACACACATATGCACACACATTCAGAAACAAGACAACAGAAACACTGAATTTATTCAACTCTTATACATGACAAGTTTGGCAATAACTCAAAAGAATGTTAGCTGAGTTGTGTTTTAAGAAAATATCTGACTGAATTGTAATTTTTGCAACTCAAACTAAAAATGTAAGGTCAGCAGGTAAGAAAGTGGCCCGCTAAGGCTTTGAATGATCTAAACATCAAGAATTTACAGAAAGCGATTATTTTTGCACTGTCCTTGAGCGTGATGCTAAGTGTGTTCACTAAATGTGTAAATGTGTTAGATATGCGTCCAAACGAACGGCTGGGAAGCTCAGAGGAAAACAAAACATGTTCCCGACAGAAGCAGTGAGTGTGAACACAGCTCTCTGTCGGTGTGTGTGAATGGATCATTCAACAGGCCTGCTGCATGTAACACAACCCCCTGGGCTGAAATCACCTGCTAAGCAAGAAAAATTAATAATTTATCAGACTTCTGTTCGAGCAAGACAACAGTATCACTAACATGTTTATTTCTGCATGCTGCAGACTCCTGCCTGCTGCAGGGACGCAGGTTTAAGAATACGGTGACAGTTTGAGTCCAAATATTAAAAAAGCATTCAAATATTGTTTGCTTTGAACTCAGAAACAGGCTCCCCCGTCTCAGTAAGTTGCTGTTTCACCCTAACCTTGCCTCTCTCTATAATTCATAAACCACATGTAAAATTGAAGCAGAAGGCTATCGCCAAGGGCAACAATAAGGACTGAGATGTAGAGGGCATTCTCGGGCATGCAGGCGTGTAAACGCTAGAACTGTCTTCTCTGGGAAGGTCCTGTGTGGCTGTTTGGTCCTTCATCTCAGTGCTTACTCAGTCTGAGGAACTCTTGTGATTGTTAGGAAACAAATAACAAGATCATCACCTCTCACTCTCATTACACGCTGTTTCCTCTGCAAGAACCTCCACTCCACTGCAACACAAAACTCCTCTCCAGGCTTTCTGCAGTAATCATGGTGCCACTTGAATCACTGATGCTTAAAATACATACAGACTTGCAACCAATCGCTGCATCTGCATCCGCCAGCAATCTGTATCCATGCAGCAAAAACTAAAATGTAATTTTTTTTATTTAATTGATACTGTAGCTTAACTCAATCTGTCATGTAGCACGGTGGAGAAAACGTGATAAAACATTCAAACCTCTGTCCTTGCATAATTCTGTGTGGAGATCTATTTCTGCTTTGTGTTAACCTGTGAACTTAAGCTAACTGAAACCATGGTAACGTGGTCTCATTATTGCGGTGACTTGCAGATAAGGCACAATCTGCAGGTGTGCTAACAATAAAACGTGAGGAATGCGGTAAAGATCGTTCACACTGATAATATCACTTTATTTCTGCTTAAACTGTCAAGCTGCATAATCCACTCAACTTATTTTTTACTGACTCCATCAGGGAAACGTTTATAAAACTTCATTAGACTGAATTATGCACAGTCATCATCATGCCCTCTCAGGAAAGATGTTGTGAAAAAGTATTTTCCTCCTTTACAGATTTTTTTTCTGTTTTTGATTTCTTGTCAGATCAGCAAACAGATTTTAATATCAGACCAAGACAACCTGCATAAATAAAAAAATAAGTTTCCAACTCATGATTTAGTTTTTTAAGGGAAAAGCTATCCAACAAACCTGACTTTGTGTTAAACTGCCTGGTTGTGACAACACTGGTGCCAAATACTGCAATCTCCCGCTTCACCGTTTAGAGACTTTGGTCCACACCTTTTTAAATTCAGCAACACTGGCTGCTTTTCCAGCAGGAACAGTCTTTTTAAGGTCAAAGGTCAAAACATATCCCAGTTAAGAATTAATGTATCAGTTACAGCAAGTGGTCCAGGTCCTGAAGCAGCATAGCAGCCCCAGACCATCACACTACCACCACTAGCTGGAGGAGAGGGGAGCAGAAAATGGCATTACTCATTATTATTTCCTGATATTTGGCCATCTTGCCTCTGATTGACTAACAGCAAAGTGACTCTACCAGCACTGACTCTGTTTTATCTCCACAAATAACACAAGCCTGACGGAGTCCTGCCATGTTGTTGAGTTGCTAATGCTAATGGTTAGCTTCTACTAGCTGAGACGTTCTCTTCTGTTTCCTGGACGCTAAACCAACAACAACCTTCCCCGTCACAAGCTGAGATGGGTGAGTCCATGAATGCTAATTTTCAGTGTGAGGTAGATCTGTGTGGCTTTTTCTGACTCGAGCGTTTTCTCGTCTATTTTCTATTGGCGGCTAATGCAGGAAATACTGGTAGAAGACTATTTTCACATTTCGCCTGCATATGAAACTCAGAGTTGCTGAATAACAAGTAAAAAACTATTTCTCAGTGAACTTGCTCTTTAACCTGAAACAGGGCATGTTTATTTAGGATATCTGTGTTTGATACTGAAGTTTTTTCTGATCAGAAAGTGTGACACAAAGCTGTTAGGAGGGAAACACTTTTTAATACAACAATGTGTGATGCTGATTCAACTTTTAGACATCACTTCTAAACTTTGGGTTCCACACTAAAATTCATCTCGTCTCCACGTCACGCAGAAAGCTGATTAATCAAAATACGCTCTCTTTCTTTTTTCAATCAGAGCTCATTAAATTTAATTTCCAGCACCCGTACACAAACACTTGTGTTAAGACTGACTTTGAATTGAGATTTATCTCTTGGATTGAATAAAGTGTTAAATGAGGGGAGAAAAAGGTTTTCAGGTGTTTTCCTTTCAGTAAAAGCAAGAACTAAAAGCATTTCTGTAAATAAGATGCAGTTTATATGAAGAGACCTGAAACAGGTAGAGATGCAAACCGAGACAGAGGAGAATATGCAGCAGTAATCTCATTATAGATGTAAGCAGGCACTTAAAGCTGCGTTCACAAACGCCAACTGTTATTTTCTGTATGAATAAACTAAAAAAGATTCAAAAAAGCAAATGACAAGCAAAGAACATTAAATACTGGCCTAGTATTAGATGGATAGGTTTCAGAATCAAAGCTGATTGTGAGGATAAAAGCCACCACTGGTGAAAATGGATGCAAATTTTTGCAACTAAACAAAAAAGACCATTAAGAAAAACAATTGGTTTTTGTTATTGTTGATACCTGCATCTTGCGTAGCTGAGTGAGCTGTTTGCGTAGATCCGTGGCATTTTGCTGCAGACCGTGTAAATGGAGCTTCATCTGCAAGCGCCCGACGCTGTTCACGGGCGTTGTGTTAGACGGAGGTGGAGGCATCAGAGCTAGAGGTGCTGACGGTGTGTTTGCTGCCGATCACAAAGCAAGACATCACCGGTCATTTGGAAACAAAATAATTATTTTGTTGGGCTGTGTTCCGGTGAGATTCGAGACACAATTAGAACCATAATGTGTACGCTCTTGGAATATATGCCCAAAGTAATAAACAGCACATATATTACAATCCAGAGAGAAAATGCAACAAAAAAAGCACCATATTCACAAAACTCCTAATAACTGGTTTAATGTTTTAGTTTTTACACGGAGATAACAAATGCTCTTTTATCTGGTTCTGTGAATATGGTCATTAGTTCATCATTTAGTTGAACACACACATACACACTCACAAAGGAGTGTCCAGTGTGTGGAAAAAAAAACACCTGAAATTTCCCAGAAAACACAAAGTCCAGATTTAGAGACAAGAGGGAGAGGAGTCCGATCTCTGGGAAATCAGTCAGGAGGAAGGCGACGAGATAAAAAACACTGCCAGCTACCCAGCAACACCCATACAGAGGGCAGAGAGGGACGGGAAACGTCTGACAGGAAAAAATAACAAGGATTCGAAAAGGAGGAGATGTCAACTACCTTTCTTCTTTGACCGTCCAGCTGGAAGAGAGAGTGAGCAAGTTACCAAGAAATAAATATGGTGCAGAGCGACTTAAAAAGTCATGTTCAGAGACGGGAGGTCAGGGGGAACAATTCTCTAGATTACAGCTGAGAAGGTGACGGTAGTGATGGTCTAGTTTCATCACTAAATCTGATCTGACAACAGAGACAATCTGTGTTTGATCTAGGCTACTGATGGAGAAAATCCACCGTTTCAAATGTGATTTTCTGAAAAATATTTAAATAAAAAAAACACTAAAACCATACACTTAGGAGAAAGTGCCTCAAAAACTGCCTCAAAGCTGTCTGTTATATCATCTCACATAATATAGAGGTTTGCTGATTTGCTTGTTTATTTTTACCTCTCAACATCTTCAAAGCTGTTAGAAGGAAATTTTTATATTTCTGACACATCCCCTTCCCTGCATTTATGCTCAGGTTTGTCTGACTCAGTAATAAAATACTTATTTATGTCTTCCATTAATAAAAACAATAGATTTAAAGGAGTAATACACTCATTTTTTCAATAATTCTGCTGTGGTAGTCTGCCTTGAGTCGTTTTCTGTAGGAAAAAAAGCTCTGGTGCTCCTGTTTCAGAAAGTAGAAGTTAGCCAGAGGAGTGGGGGGAATTTTGGAGTCTTACTCATTATTATGCATGCTATTCAAACCTCTCATCTCTGATTGGCTAGCATAAATACGTATATTTTCATTTCCTTGGACTGTGCAAACAGCAAAATTACTGCATCAAAAAACAAGCAGCCCAGGTTGGTACCCTCCTAACAGAATGTACAGGTTAAGAGCAGAGTTAGTAGGAGTATGAGACAGTTCAAACTAAACAGCACAGGGATGAGAACAGGAACAGGAGTGTTAGTGACACTTCACTACACGGGTCTCAGTTACTCATTGTACTCACTTCCAGTGGCGGAGCCGTCACTGTTAGTTTCGGTCTTCTCGCTGGAAGAGAAAGGCAATGGCCGTGAAAACTCCGTCCCTTGGTCTGGAGGGCAGCCCGCCATCATGCAGAGACGAAGTAGGCCGCATCTGAGGATGAACGGCCACAGGGCAAGGCAATTACAGTGCTAATGCCAACAGCAGCACTCGCGGACACTAGAAGACTGCTGACAGTCACACGTTATCCTGTAGCTAATGAAGCCCTGTTATGTACATGAGGGAGGATGGCTGGACATCAAACTCTTACACAGTGAATCAGACAACAGATCAATAGCACTGTCGCCTGCAGCTGATGTTTAGTGGTCTCTACTCATCTTGTGCTCGCTCAAGGTAGTGCAGCACTTCACAGCTATGAAGCTGATAATGGATCTGATAATGGGCTGCTGCTGTTGCTGTCAATACTGCTGCCTATACATGTTGAAGCTAGAGCAGTATTTGTGACTTCTGGGAGACTAATGGGGTATAATAAAAGATCTTACGTGCTGTCGCTGTCTGGTGCTCTGGTCAGCACGCTCTGGACAAGGCCGGTCAGGCTGGCTATTTGCTTCTCCATGGCCTCCATGCGCTCCAGGCGGTGATCCCTAAAAACATAAAAACACATCATAAAGCTATTAACCTGCACAAAATAACACATAATGGTTACTAAAAGAAGATAATTCAGGTGTTTGGAAGTGGAATTTTTCAAAGAAGTATAAACAACCTCAGTTTTGGAAAACCAGATTAAGTCTGATCGGAAAAAAACAGCAAATCACCATGGTGACACAAAAAGGTCTTAAAATGATCCCAATCTTAAAAGAATGCAGAAATTCTTGCAAAAACTATCTTTTCACCATAACATTGCCTTGCATTTTATATTTCTGTCATGACTTTAGACTGCTTCCATGCCTCTCTACACCTAATCAACCAACCATGTTCACCTGTGCTCGCCGTGATTTAAGCTCCCAGCAGCCATAGCTCCAGTGCCAGATCAGCTACATCCTTCATGAAGCTCACAGACTGTTCCAGTCACAGCAGGTCAAGCCAAGTAAGTCAAGTCAAATTAAGCTGAAGTCACATCTAGTCAAGGTATTCACAAGACAGGTCAAGTTTAGTCAAGTTAGCTGTGTTTAATCAAGTCGTGTATTTCCACCAAGTCAAGTATACGAACATCAAGTCTGCTTTTTAAAATTCTGTCAAGCCATTTAGGCCGTGTCAAGAATCTGGTTGTTCCATTCTGTGTGTTGGCTGAATCCTTGGATCCAGTCTCCTGAATTTGACAATTTCATGTTTATTTTCCTGTCAGAACCATTCCATGGGCAAGATGCTGAACACTGAAGTTTTCCCCCAGGCGTAGTACAAACCACAGCCTACTGCTCCTCAGTGACGGGCCAAATGTGACATCATTTAGCCAAGGGGATCAATAAAGTATAAATTATTGCTATTGGGCCCACTCAAACTGGCGCTTAGCTAGTTTTTCAGGTCTGAATTACCCCCCATTTATCCAAACTGAGGCCATTCAAAGAGCTACATCAGATACTATTTATTGTTGACACCATTTCCACTGCAAAAGAACTTTGACAGATCTAAACTATTTAACAGATTTAATTTTCACAAAATTGCACATTTTCACTATGTCACCATGTCTTTGTTGATTTTAATGTAAAAAAAAAATCTATTTAAATATGACAATTTTTTTAATCTGTCTATGGAAATACTACAGCCATCAGTCCATGTAAGTTAAATGGAGCAGATGTGTGTTCGTCTTGTGCTCTTCTGTTTCACGTCTACATGGATGATCTGTCTGAACAGCTAGGTGACGGTGGAACAGGATGTGTAGTTGGTGGGACTTGATGTATGCAGATGATTTAGTGATCTACAAAGTTCTGGCTTTCAACACTTACTGAGGGTCTGCTCCCAGTATGGTTTATAGATGACACCACTTATAATGCCACAAAGGGCAATCTTCTAATTGTAATTGTAAGATCTAAGAAGGACAGAAAACTCGTATTTCCTGCTGTCTTTTGATTGGGTGTCATTCTGAATGTGTGTACTGTGATGAAATACTTGGGATCCTGCATGTCTGCTGACCTGACTGATGTGGACAGACCGTGTTGCTTACTGTATGCACGAGCTAACATGGTGATACGTGGGTTTGGTATGTGCTCTGTATCATTGAAAAATGAACTTTTAAAGCATATTGTACCCACGTGTACACTGCCCATCTATGGAAATGCTACAATCAAAGCAGCATGCAGAAACTCTCTGTTCCATACAACAATGCATTGAGTTTGATGCTTAGATTGCCAAGATGGTGCAGTGCAAGTTTAATGTTTGTGAGCCCACTAGTCATGCTGTACCATCTCATGTAAAGTTGTATGTGTAGGTTAATGGACTCTAAAAACCACATCATCTTGTCTTTGACAAACCCCGCACACAGCTCTGTCATGTTTTATTCTGAAATGTGGAATTATTGACGTTTTAGTCGCTATGTAACATTTTAACACTTATTTTTTTCACCTTATTCCTTTTGAACCTTGTGATATGGACTTATTTGTGTGTCTTTAATAAAGTGAACTACTACTGCTACAGGAAATTACCGTGTTCGGTCACTAAACTTTGTTCAGTTTGAGTAAGAACAAAACATAAGTGCAGAAATCTTAAAAAAAAAATAGCTGTGTATGTTGGTAGATGTTGCTGGTCTTCAGAGCTCTAAATACAGTAGTCATTTTGGAAAATTGGGTTAGGGTTAGAGAAAATTGTCACCCATGCTTATACTGACCTACTGGTTTCTGCATCTTGTCCAGATAAAGAACCAAAGCCGCCCCTGCTTCCATCTCCTGGTACACCTGTGAGGCACAAGGGCTCTGAACCGGAGCTGGGCCTGGACTTTGGGCTCTCCACAAACACTGAGGAGGAAGCAGAGTCTTTGCGGAAACTCTGCCTGACAGGTGAAGGCCTTGGTGAAGTGGAGTAAGAATCCCTGTCCCTCAGCTGCATGTCTGGGATTTTTTGTGGGGATGAAGGCGGCATGCGAAAACCCATCCCCAGGGTGGCGGAGGAGTATGTGTCAGAGTAGAGAGAACCTCCGGGCTTATAGAACGCATCGTCCAGGTCTCCCTGGAGAGCAGCAGCTGAGTAGGTGCTGAGGGAGCGAACAGAGCCGCGACGGTACAGCCCGGTGGTAACAGGGTAGCTGAAGGGGTCGCCAATGGCAGCCAACGACTGGGTGGAGGCAATGCTGAGACGGCCCTCGTTCATCAGGCTGTACGGGTCTGCATACAGTCCCTCACTTTTCATTAGAGCCAACTTCTTAGCAGAAACTTCCTCGTCAGGCTTGACATCGCGGCGCTCCAGGATGGCACTGGGTGAAGGAGACAGGCCGGCGTTGACACCGTGGCCAGCTGCATGATGGTGTGGATGTCTGGGCTGCTCATGCTGGGGATGGTTCCCAGAGAGGGAAGGGGGGCGGCCCCCGCTGTAGGAGAGGCGCGAGCGGGACGGAGAGCCAGAGGATGCTGAAGCCGTGGAGGATGGGAGGGTGTTAAGGCGGCGTGTTGGGGAGGATTCACGAGAGGAATACACCATTTCTCTCTGGAATGAACAAGTAAAGATAGGCGTTACCATGGAGACCTAGCAATGAACGTACAGTGTTTCTTGTGTGTGAGCCTCACAGGCTCTTAGAAATGCAGAGCAGGTGGTTACAGCTTGCAGGGGCAGAACCCTTCAAATGACAAATTATACGTCTAATAGCAAAATGTAGACTAAAAAATATAGTGCATCATTTTCTATTTGTTATTTGTGGAAGTAATGCACAAATAAGTTGTTGAATATTGTACAATATATCTATGAATGAGTCACCTAACCTTAACAGAGATGAAAAAAATCCACGCTCACCATCAAGGAAATATCATTTTCTGTGTTTTTCTGTGTAGATGATCAGTCCTTAACCTGCCTTTTCATTTTTTACCCTCTGTCTCTTCTTATTATGAAATAACTCCGCTAGCAATTTTCCTTATTTATTGAGCTTTCAGGTGCTAAAACCAAACGCTTTCTTTGACACACGACAACATTTGCTTCTTATCTCATCCCTCTCCTTTTTCATCTTTTCATTTATTTGTTAATACACCCGCCAACAATGGCAGATCATTAATTTTCCATCCCCGGGACAAACGGACCCAATTATTTTCTGTCATCAATCGAAACGTAACTGTGTCAGTTACACATTTTCTCCCCCTAACATAATGTAATAAACATGTGTGCATGCTTAAACTCAGAGTGTAACACACACACACACACACACACACACACAAACATTTTTCACTGCTTGTCTTGCGTGGTTAACAGCAGTTGTATTCCCAGTTTTGTGTGAATAATGCAGATGGTAAGCAGGGTTTGTATCAAATAATTAAAAAATACATCTCCCTCAGGGTTCCTTGATCTTTACTGAAGCAGAAATAGCTTCAAATGTTAAAATATGCTCATTTTCCAGAGGAAAATGGTTCTCTGCTGTCTGCACAGCAACAGATGGCCTAATGGAAGATGAAAAATAAACTTCCAGAGGGAAAAGCTGTTACATTGCTAACCCTAATGCACTGTTGTAGAGTGCAAAGTTACCATTGCTAAAAAAAGACAAAATCTTTGTCAAAAAGTGCACATAAATCATCTACTTGTACAGTTGTGCAGCAGCTTTTGCTGATTTTTAGTTTTGAAAAAAAAAATCAAATGTGCTGGAGTTTAGATAAGAGCAACGCAGTTTGGCCTTTTCACCCCCCTGCTCCCTTCTGCTCACCCTCAGGTCTCCGTTAGCCAGGTGTGCAGTAGCGGGGTAAGAAGCATAAATGGGCTCTTTGCGGTAAATCTTGATGATGCTGCGGTCCTGGATGTCCCGGACATCCTCCAGCTCATAGAAGACATTTCGGGCCTCGTCTTTGATCAAAATCGCCGTGTTGGGTGACTTTAGCATACCCGCTGTCAACTTCTGAGGGAACATGTGCACGATGAGAGCGTGCAGCGTGTCCATGCTGCTCAGCTCGTGGGTGATGTGAACCCGACGCGTCTCATCTCCATACTGCAGGAACAGCACGCCTAACAGACAGTTAGACAGGAGAGGCGGTTGAGTCAGACGCTGTTTAATAGATGAAAAAATTTATTAGAAAACAAAACAATGAGGCACACTTTTGTGCCTCTTGGTATGAAAGATCTAAATAAAGGCTTTTATAATGAAACGTCTTCACTAAAGAATCAGTTTTAGTTGATGATTGACGTCTAAGTTTGAGGAAAAAATGTTACAAACTATAAATAATTTAGTGACAAGCTGTTAAATAACATGAAAATAGCTCGAGTTCATTAAAAAAACATGACAAATAAGTGATTCATGTTTTAGGATGTGTATAATGCCTGACTAACCTGATAATTCATCTTCATACATGATGGGACAAACAAACAGGGCAAAGAAAAAACAAGAATTACAACTTGAGGAAAATATAAGAGCTACTGCAGACAGGTTTTAGACACAGGAAAAGAAAAAAAGACAGGTTAGTTTAAAGACAGGGGAGAAGAGAAATGCAGGTTTAATTTCTGTTTTAGAATGCCCACCTTGGTCTTTATGAGTCTGCAGCAGCTCTGTACTAATCCTGTATAAACAGTAAACACCCCATGGCTGCAAAGCTGTGCTTTACTTGTGCACAGGAACACAGTAATAACCCCAGACCTGTGTGATTAACTCTTTCACAGCTGAATTATTACAATATTATTTGGTTCTTAATTATAATAAACTCATCTTGAAGCTCTTATGGTTTAAATCATGGTTTACATGAAAACTTTGAGTCATCTGCACAGTCAAGACTGTTTTAAATAATGAAATAACCCTTTTTTCTAACGGAACTGAATGTTTATGGTAAATATATTGAGACTTATTTGTTCACATTAGCTCAAATCAGCAGCAAGACAAAGTAAAGGGTAAAATCTGCCTTCAGTTTACCCATCCTGCTGGGACAGAGCCCGCCAGAACCACCTTGGACCTTTACCTGGAGACCGTAGCTTGTTCTGGCTGGCAGAGCGAGACAGAGGCAGGCTCTGGCGGAATCGGTTCATCCGGTTGAACCCGAGGGGAATGTCTGCTTCTGACATGGTCTCCAGGGACTCAGCGGAGGCGAAGGAAAGCTTGGCAGCCTGGTCGGCAAGCCCAGACTGGGTGGACTGGGAATGTCGCGGGCTGCGGCTCTGCAGAACAAGAGGACACACAGGCGCACACAATAATTGAGTGAGAGGTGAGATTGAGGCAGAAAGAATGGATTTGACATGGCTAATGGTGGAACACCAACTGGAAGAGGCAGGGAACACACAATTAGACATGACACAATGAGCCACCTAACAAGATTACCCAGCCCTTGACAATAGTTTTAGCTACCAGTTACTCACTGAAAATAATTGTGTTACAGTAGGAGACACGAGCTGAATGAAGTCATACTACACTTTTGTGTTTCGTAATTTACAGATTTTAGGGGAGTTGTAAAGTTATGCTCTGTTTTCCTGGATTTGCACACCCTCACGTCCCTTTTGCACCTCACCAACTTTTAAATGAGTGCTTGTGGGATGGGAGGAGAAGCTCATGCAAATCCCAGGATGTCGTCGTGGGTTTATCGTGCTGGCTTACACCCAGGTGTCTCTCACCAAAAGACTGTTAGCACAACTGAGGCTGAGCTCACTGAACTGATTCCCCGCCGCTGCAGCGATTCCTCCAGCTCAGAGGCTGCTGTAATGAGCTCCCAGAATGCCGTCTGCTGATTGTTCCTATGGAAGAGGCAGGCACATCCTTGGCCACAGTGTAATAGCTGTGCCTGTCTCCTTTTCTTTGAAGCATGAACACAACGGTTGTCACCTCTTCATCTCTCTCCCTCTGCTTGAATCCAGCTGCTGTGTGAATCCACTGTTGCTTTTATTAATGTTGTGTTTAATTAAAGGAGAGTGGCTTTGGTGGCACAAAGGGGCATCTCTATGTTCACTGACTGGAAACAGGAAGTTGTTTGAAATTATTCACAAACACACTAAACTTGACAAAGGAAACCATGATGCAGCGACCTCACTATACTACAGATTTAGTTACTTATTATTGTTTTGATTAATTGGTTATAAATCAGAATTCTCATACACAAACATGTTTACTTTGACTTCTAATCCACTCAAAAAGTCATCCTTTTGGATCAATTCCATTAAAGATGGCTGCCACAGCAAATCGCCATTGCACAAAAATGGCTATAACAGTGGCAAAAATGTAAACAATTGAAAACTATTTATTAAAAGTCCTTTTTTCTAATCAAAGTTGTTCTACTAGTTTATAAATCCCTTAATGGCATGGGGTCAAAATACATGTCAGATCTCCTTCCTGTATATACACCCAGCAGGACTCTGAGGAAGCAGTCAGCTGGTAGAACTCCAGGTCAGAACCAAACAGGGTGAAGCTGCTTTTAGCGACTTTGCTGCACACAGATGGAATCAGCTTCCTCATGATCTTAAATGTGCCCCAACTCTAAGAATTTTTAAATCAAAATTGAAAACTTTCATGTATTCATCAGCCTATGAATGAATGTTTCTTATGCTGCACCTTCTGCACTGTAACTGCTCACCCTTTAACTTTGTCCTTTTCTTTTTTAAATTGTAAATCTAAATTGAATTTGTGTGTATTTTAACTGTGATGTCACATTGCTTTTAATGTTTGTGCTATTCTTGCAAAATGGAAAGCACGTTGAATTGCCTCTGTGTATGAAATGTGCTATATAAATAACGCTGCCTTGCCTTGCCTTTTATTTTGAAAATTGCTTTATTTTGAAGTTCTGCTGTCATACTGCTTTCCACCTGTTCCTGCACACCACCAAACCTGTTAAATGAAGAAGCTAGCGGTGTCGTGGCGAGTACTGAGAAAACAATCAGTGTAGAAATTGTCTCTCCCCTGGAAAATGTTTCTGTTCAGTCACTCGTAATATTGTTTCATATCGATCGGTGGAGCCTACATCAAACCAACAGTATCGTGACTGAATCTAAGATATTGGCAAACATCCATTGTGTCGATGTAATGTCATATTGTGATCAAACTAGTGATTTACACCCCTAGTCGGGGTAGCTTAGAGTCATCACTAACACATACTTGGTGCACTAACTGATCATACAAGATCTTTGTTCCAAACTGTGCCATTTAGTCAACCGTTGTTGTCCTTGGCAACATATCTTATATACCACTGGATTACTTGTGATGAATCTTTCACAAAACAGTGATTAACATGAGATCTTGTGTGAAATCATGCATATTGTTTTTTTTCTCCAAGATTTCTCAACATAATAGCTAAAACGTTAGCATGGAAGGCAGAAGGTGATTTTCTGTTTTTTCAAGGACTTTTCTTTATTTAGTTGAATGTGCCAGTCTACTTAGCCAGACTTACTGATCTTTCATTTATAGAAAACTTTTATTGGCTACAGATCTCATTAGTTAAACAGT
Organism: Aphyosemion australe; assembly: GCA_006937985.1. NCBI lineage: Eukaryota > Metazoa > Chordata > Actinopteri > Cyprinodontiformes > Nothobranchiidae > Aphyosemion > Aphyosemion australe. The sequence goes on from SSNS01000118.1 coordinate 328,571, forward strand.
GATGTGCAAGGCCGTATCCAGAGTTTCAAAATTACCGAGGTCCAACTTCCGCTATGGCGCACATTAATTACAAAGAAAAGACCAAAACTGATTTCCACTTACATTACTTATTTAAAAATAAAGTTACTTGTATGTGTATATGATGTTCTTGTGTGTGTGTGTGTGTGTGTGTGTGTGTGTGTGTGTGTGTGTGTGTGTGTGTGTGTGAGAGGGAGAGAGGAGAGAGAGAGAGAGAGAGAGAGAGAGAGAGAGAGAGAGAGAGAGAGAGAGAGAGAGAGAGAGAATAGATGAAAATGTTTAGCTGGTTAATTATAAATGTTGGTGGTACGATTATAGTCTGAGAAATAATCACGGTTTGATGATTACTGTACATGAATTGCTTTCACATATGTATGAACAGATATAAATCACAAACACATTTTATAAAGTATTGATAACGTGCATGAGTACGTTTTATAAAGGTTTTAAACTCCTGAGGATATTTATTGCTGCTTTTCAGAGATTCTGCTTAGAAAAATTCATTAGTAAAATCAAAGTAATCTCTGTAATTTTTAAATTACAGTTTAAAACTTTTAAAATACCCTTGATTAGATTTGCCTAATAGCCTGTTTTTAGTTTCTGTAAAAAGACAAAAAAGGTTTAACTGTTGACACCTGGTCAAGGTTAACACGTTTATTCAACACTGAAAGATGGACACACCTTCATGAAATGAGAAGCTAAATCCCTACTAGTGCATTTGTTATTATGAATATACACTTAAACATAATTTCTACTTGTTCATATCTGTATTTTCAAAATTGACTGGTAAAGATATCATTTGGACAAGGATAAATTATATTGTTGCTATGTAACATGGGAATAAAAAAGAGGTGTTAGATTTAATGTTAAAATGGCTTGCTGTACTGGTTTGTTATAGACAACTACAGGGGAAAGGTAGTAGGCCTACAGACTACTAAATGAACCCACGTGTTACATGTTAAAACTTTTTTTTCTGCAAGCTCTGCGGGGCGGGCGAGTGTTTTTGTGTGTGTGTGTGTGTGTGGTGGGGGTGGGCGAGTGGGGGGGCTCAAGTCTATTTTGCCTTGGTCCCCAAAAGCCTAGAAACGGCCCTGGGCTTGTGACGGAGTTTTGAAGCTGATCTGAACTGCTGGACATCCATCCTTCTCATCCTCCTTTATGCATAAAAAAACACTAAACTACAGAGAAGTAACTATCTGCCACAGATCGCTCCAATATCTAAAGTTTTGCCGTCAATGTCTGTCTCAGTGTTTTCTCCGCTCCGTGACAGCGCCTCAGCCCTTTTGACACCTGCTGTCAGATCACGCAGCAGCCATCCTCTCCCTCAGCAACAAAACGCTACTGAACCCATTCTTAGTTTAATTATTTTAGTATAACTCCGGTTTTATTTGGGCTCTTAACAAAAATAAAAACTGGTGTGTAGTTTATAATCCGCATTTTAAACATTAATTGAATCGGAAACTCAGAGAGGCGGAGTCTTGCTGCAGCGGCGTCCCAAAGGTGTGTTTTCATTGGTCAACTGCAGACAGGAGTCGTAGGTTTATAAGCAGCGCTTCAAGACTGTTGGAGGGTGTCTTCTTTCTAATAATGAGACTCATATCAATGCCTATGCTACACGTAGGCTGGAGTTGAGCGCAGCTGAGCTTTTTTATTTCAGCACCCCTGCTGAAAATATGTTCCAGCGGCTATGATCATAAACATTAAGTTCGGCTGCCTCGCGTTGTTGTAGCGCCTCCCCCGTCATAGGCTGTTTGAGATCTTTTTTTTTTTTTTTTTTAAATATTCTGCAGAAAAATACCGAGGTCCGGACCTCGGTGTCCTCAATGGTAGATACGGCCTTGTGTGCAGCTATGCTTTCTAAACTCAGGGTCAACTTGTTCATTTAAACACATTAAGCACTTAATGAGATGAAAGCATGATAGTGGGTGGGAGCCATGCTATGCAGGTTTTGAGCTTTTTCCCTTTTATATTTTAAATAGTTCACCTTGATAATAAAAATGATATTCAATATGATACAATGGTTTTGTACCAGAGTACAATGCAAAAGCATTCAGATTCTTACTACGGGACTCTTTTTCTAAGTCCTTACAAATGTCTCCTTTTCTTTAATCTCATGACTTTTTCAAACAAGGTCAAAAGTAAGGAATGACCACAAGACAACAGCCGTTTGAACACAGCTTCTATATAAATGTCCTTCTATTGTATGAAACCACATGTGCAGTACTCTTACCAGGTGAGTTGAAACAGGCCTGTAGGTTTTCATAATGTAATGTCACAGTTCCTTTGACACCATCATACATAATTTAGTCCCACACCCACACAAACAGAATCCAAAGGTAGCGCTGGCGGACGTTGTTGGAGCGCTCAGGGAAACGGTGATGCTGACAGATAACCCCCACCATGTTTTTCTAATAGGGTCATTTATCTAACCGGTGACCACACTGAAAACCAACACAGCCAGCAGCATCACAGGGGAGCCACTGATACTGCAACATGCTGGCTTCACTGTCAAACACTGGGATTGTTAAGAGGAAAATTCAACGTGAACATACTATTTATGTGTAAAAAAATAGAATTTAACACCCTGAGAATTCACCTAGGAATTTCCTTTTTACATCACAATTCCATAAAAACACGTGTTTGCATGTAAATCTTGCAGGATTTGACTTGCTTTAGTGTTACTGGACATGTAGGATGTTAATATGATCCTAAAGGGTAGCACTGGCCAAATCCATGTTTCAGTCAGATCTGTTTCCAGGCAACTGAGACTAACCAGGAAATAGTCATGTGACCCACAACAAAGAGGTAATTGTTTTATTCTTTATTTTTTATGAAATGACAATAATTTTAGTAAAATTTAAATATGAAATTTTGGACAGCATCAGATATTCTGAGTCCTTTAGTGTTTGTGCTTATGCTGATGTTTCCATATAGACAATGTCGGCTAAACTGGATATACCAATTGAGGATATAAATCTAAGTATTTTGCTATATGCCGATGATATTATTTTGAATGCAGAAGATGAGTTAAACCTGCAAAAAATGTTGAACGTTATGAATATTTGGTGCAACAAATGGAGACTTGCCATTAATTGTGATAAAACACAAATTGTTCGGTTAGGTGCAGTGATTACATGTTTTATTTTGGTGATAAACAACTGATGTATTCTGTTACCTATAAATATCTTGGTTTTGTTTTCATGAGAGCATGACATTTGTTGATGGCAGAAGAACATTGTCTGAATCTGCGAGGAGGGCTTTGGGGAGTGTGATTAATCAGATCAAATTGTGTTCAGACTTGGGCTTCTCCACATTTACCACACTGTATGACTCCATGGTGGCTCCTGTGTTGTTTTATGCTGCAGGTATTTGGGGATTTGTAGATGCACCTGAATGTAACCTCATCCAGAACAGAGCTATTAGATGTTTTTTGGGAGTCCATAAGTATACCAGAAGGGCTGCCATGGAGGGTGATATGGGGTGGGAGCCACGTCTGATCAAAAAGAGGGTAGAAGTTATGCACCTGTGGAACTGCTTTGCACGCTTATCTAAAGACGGGCTCACCAGAAACATTTATAATTGGGACAAATTTCACAGATATCCTTGGTCTAATGATGCATTAGCAATTAGCAAACAGTACATCTCTATTTTTTAATAACTTGCAGTGCAAGCTTACAATGTTTAGGCAAACTCTGTTTCAGATATACGAAGACCAGTGGGAAATGTGCTCAAAAAGCCAAAACTAAGAAGTTATGTTCAGTTCAAAAGTATAATTTAAATTAACACAGAGCAGTTTCCTGCTCCCCCGCCCTACTGGTTGAAAGTGGAATTACAACTACCGTAAACAACCCTGCAGCAGTCTGCTGTTAGCTAGCGCTAACAACGAGCTAACACTAGCATGAGCCAAGTCTTACTAAATAAGCCACAAATAAAAAAGACTCACACTGTTGGACAAACAATATTATTACTTACAAGTCCAGTAGCAACAAAGCCAGGTCACCATCAGTCTGTGATTTCATAGCCTTTTACAGCTTCCTCAAACTAGTGTAGGCCACTCCAGTTTTAGCTCTTTGCTTCGCCTCCAAAGACATACCCTCTTACTTTTACTTCCAGGCTCCGCCATGATGCCAACAGAAAAGCAAACTTCCTTTTTCTTCTTCTTGTGCTTTTTATTGATGATCAACAAACTGAAAAAGCTAACTGCACAGAAAATAGCTAACAGCCGTAATGCAGGTATAAGAGCGCCCCCTAGAACACCTACCCGCTCCACAAAACTGTTAAGTGCAGTATCTGGCCAGCAGAGTGGTGTCAAATATGCTGGTCAAGTTTCTAACCCAACAATCACTGAGATGAATGTTAAAGCTCTAGCTTAAAGTTTAAAAAACTATTTAGTGTTACTTTAAAAAGAAGGCAGCAATCTCTTTGTGCATAATTGTGAGCTGGGGATCTTGCCTCTTGCTATTGAAGTGGGGCGATACAAAGGGTCACTGGAGGATCAACATTTGTGTGTTTTATGTGATTTAGATGTTGTTGAAGATGCATTTCATTTCTTGTTGTATTGTCCACTATATATAATGATCTGAGAATGTCCTTGTTTGAAAAGATTCAGCATAAAAATCCTGATTTGTTTTGGTTATCAATGGTGAAATGTTAAGTTGGCTCTTTGATAACAAAATTTTGATGTTAGCAAAATATATATAGAGAGAGCGTAGGAACATATAGACAAATGGTACTTTAATCCTGCTATGGAATATAATGCCTTTGTAATTGTATGGCCTCTTCTTTTTGTTAAATAGTGTCTTATAAGTGTCTTAAATATGTTAAGAAGTTAGATAATATTTCAGATTTTTAGAGCCAAGTAATACAAGTGGCCGCAAATCCAATTTCATGCCTATTCAAATGAAACCCTCAGTCTACGCTGTTAATGTAGCACCTCTTGACCTGAAAATATAAAAGCAATTCAGAAATGAGAATGCCTGGGTTAAATTTATGTTACACTTACTTAACCTAGTTTCAGCTTTTTAGGAAACCAAAAAACTCAGGATGTGTCAAAAGTACGGTAATACAATTTACCACATTTAGTTTAGAATAATGTTAAAGAAGAATATCTAAAATCTAATTCTAATATTTAAAGTTATGGTTAAAGATTAAGAACAAAATAAAAGTATATAGTTATGTCTGAATATCAAATCAAAATATAAAACATTATGCCTAAATAAGTGGGATAAAATTATATTTAAAACTACATATGAATGACTGTAAACATGCATCTAAAACATAAATATTTAAGCTAAATATTTAGCTAAGATGCTAATTTTAGACTATTGATGAAATTGTTAGATAATGAAAATAAAAGCAAAGTGATGTTTGTGACCTTTGTTTGTAAGATTGTGAGTTAACCAAGGATCATTTATCAATCTGCAGGGAGAACTGTGACTAGACCATGACCAAACATGACACACGTGACCTTATCATCTAAAGACATTCTAGCACCTCTTCATCTACTTTTATTTAGATTAACCACTTTCATTCAGCAGTCTGAATTTGCAGATTGTTTGAATTCATTACTTTTCCCTAAAATGCCACATTTATCTTTTCATATATATTGAATTGTCTCTGTGTATGAAATGTGCTTTACAAATAAAGCTGACTTCCCTATTGCAAATATGTGGATTTTACTTTAGGTTAATCTAAATACTTATTAAGGTATTCTATGGATTTATGTTAAAACATTTAGTCTAAGTTGTAATTTCTTAAATAAGTGTTACTTTAATATTTCACACCCATGTTTATTGTTATGAGCAGCAATAGGTGGCTGTGGAAATGCTAAATACGTAGCATTTTGAAATCTGCACCTCACTTACTTCAACAATATCTCAAAATGTATATTTCTAATCCTCTAATCCAGCTAAGAAATCAAACTAACGATGTGCAGAAGCGATGCTGTTCTTCTCAGCAATGCGTTTCCTGCAGCTGTTGTTGGACTTGTTACAATATGCTTTAAACACTAACTTCCATCTTTTTATTTCTATGAGAACTGAAAATGCCCTGCTGCAGTCATTTTGCATTATAAATATTACATTTGAGAACACCATCTGGTCATGCATCTGGTCCTGCTAGACAAGTCAGTGACACACAAGATGATTTCTACAGCCTTGGAGGAAAACTGTCTCCACTGCCTTTCTCCCACTTTTTATTTTCAGCCAATCTGAACATTTTCAACAGCACTCAATTGCCGCCAAGCACTCCACTCTTCTACAAAGACATTGTGGATGAGACGGGAAAGTGGGGAACAGGATGATCTCAGATAGAACAAAAGCAAACGGAGTGGAAATTAGGACAAGGTGGCCCGATAACAGACCTCAGGCTCCAAAGTGCATTAAACTCATACGTATGGCCTTTCACCGTGTCATAGAGTCCTCTGGGCTTCTACTGTAGACACTCTACTAACTGAACTCACTCACAAAGGCATGTTTTAATATAAAATACTGGAAATTGTTGGATATTTTTCAATCTAGTTAGCTCTAAACAACAAGCAGCAGATCTGGACATAATGATGGGAAATGGTTTAATGGCTTCAAAGCCAATTAAATGTTCATTTATCTGCCTCATATTCACGGGAGAGATTAAGCAAATATGTTACCCACTCTTGGCCCTTCTAAACTCTAATTATCTGACGGAGAGGATGTTGTCTGACAAGCAGTTTGATGAGGGTTACAACTCTCTATTAACTGCCTGGAGGATTAGCTTAGAACGTGTCATCAGCAGGATCGTTTTGGGTGTTGTGGCAAAAACTCCCAACTATAAATACAATTTTAACTTTGCTGCAGAGGAAACTACATTTAATGCACTAAGTCACTGTTTCCCACTGTTGTATTGTGCATTCGTTAAAGTGATAATGCATTTTCTGATGAAAAGGTCCTTTTGTGTTTTTCAGCTTGATTGTAGCCATGAAGAAAAGTTCATTATCACCATGAAAGCACAATACACATTAGAAACATGATCCTGGCGTGTGAGAGGGCATGAACAGGTGGGTGGACGTGGCTGATCTCTCCTGCAGAACCACACACTCTATGTCCAGAGGCTGCTTCATCACATGATGGATGCAGCTTTTAATCTCCTGCCTTGAGCAAGACTAAAACACAGTTTGCAGGATATTACTTATTCAATGGTTAAAATCACAATCTCCCACATTGTTTCTATTCTTCTGACATCCATTTCTCCTCCTAATCATATTTTTATCTCCCTCAGAAGCTCCTGTTTGTCTTTGCCTCTATTATGTCTTCTTCTCCTCACACCTTTTATCCCATCACTCTCTTGTTCTCTCCCATCACTCCAAAAGCTCACTTGTGATTCTTGCTGAGCTGATTTATGTCAGCTTATCTGCCTCCACCTAAGTCTCTGCAAACAGAGCTCAGTGTCACATCCAGGTGCTTTGATTGAGCTGCAACTGTCTGCATCTCAGTGCTGTGAGTCTTCACATTCCTCCATATTTTAGAGGACTAGTAGAAAACAGCTCTGTAGTAGATCACTAATTTATTTTCCAAATTTGCCATTGCAGCTTTAATTACTGTGTGGAGATCTGGGAAAACCAACGTAAAACCCAATCTACATGCTTCAGAAGAAAGCCAGAATCGTGAATGAATCAGATTATTATCATTCATCTATTTATCAACTACTTTATCAAATGGCACACTTCAAAATTCCATAATTTAGTAGAACTCAGACAATTTTGACAATGCATGAAGCTCATAATGAACTTCTTCTAAGGTGAAGTCTGTTAAAAAAAAACAAAAGTTACGACAAATGTTAAAAACAAATGCACATCAGTCAGAGGGATCCATGTGTGGAATAGCTGTGGTGAGGAGTTAAAACAGAGTCGTTCACTCTTTATATTAAAAAAGATCAATGCAGCAATGATTGATTATTGTTTATTTTTGACTTTTGTATAAATGTATGTTAAAACTCTTTGATGATTTGATCTTCAAATTTTTTATTTCTATTTGGGGAGGATGGTTATTTACGTCCGGGACGTACAGGAGAGACACAGACGGTCACAAGCTATATAAAAATGACAGTGTTGATTTTGCAGCTAGCTACATGAAGTAACTGAACAAATTGTTAGAAAAGGGATGGGACTAAATACGTTTAGACTTCTTCCTACTCCTGTTTGATCATGTACACATTAATTGGTTTCAGTGGTGATCAGTTTTTTATTCTAATAATTAGTTTTTCTTTTACTGGGTTTTATTTTACACTCCACTCATCGTTGTTTTAATGTTTTTTCTTGCACATGTTCAAATAAAAGCCTTATGTTACAAAAGCTGGTGTCAGATCCATGTAAAGCAGACGCTGGTTATGCAGGTGAAATGAGAGGAAGATGTTCTCCTCAACAGGGGAGATGATTAAAATTTCCATTTGGAATTACCTGGATAAGTGATTGAAATCCTATATCCTGTAATTGTCAACAATAAAGTTCAAAATGTGTCTAAAATAAACTCCTGATGAGATGTTATGTGGATTTTTTTTCTCACACAAACAAACAATAACCCAGTGCAGCGGTTGGGTTTAGTGTTTATTTACAGCGAGCAGAGGAAGGAATCCGGGGAGAGTTGAGCTTCGATTAGAGCTGGTGGGATGTGGTTTCAGCAGCTTTACGGATTCAAAAGAAAACAAAACAGGATGTGCTGTCAACTTAAAACGTGTCTGTTAAAGGTTTGGTTATAAGGAACAAACATCTTTACATCTGCAGGACTATTCTAGCTGTTTTGATGCTTTTTCTGACTGCAAATAAATGTTCAATCAGCAGAAGATTAGGATCTTTTGATGATTGTAAAACACTTTTAATGTGTCTTTCTTTAAGAAACGTATCGACCAAAATAATGGAGTGAAAAAAATGCAATGCAGTGAAGATCAGATGTAATCTGCTGGTTTTATATAAGGCAAATAAAATGACTATATCATACAGAATGTAATTTTATTACAAATATAACTTACCAAACACAACTGCTTCAGTGTAAACCTTATCTAAAATAGATTTGTAGCTTATTCTATAGTATTTTGAGATGGTTTCATTATTAGCTGGTGCCATATTAAAAAAGATAAACAAGTGTTATGGTTATTAGTTAGTCATTATATATATATATCCTCTGGTGACAGTATTATGGTACAGGCCTGTTTGTGATGACATAGGGTGTTAACGGCTGTGTTTAAGGATGATTTTCAGTTGGCATGCTGTCCAAACCACGTAAAACATGATCTCCTGTCACGTCGAGTCCATTGTTTAATCGTTAATAACACCCTGATCTATGAGCCGGCAAGGAGTCCAACCGACAATCTTCTGATTTAGTTTTCATTTGTAATTCTCCACTTCTACAGAATCAGGACTTTAAATTCCTTCTGTGTCTCTGTGTTAAAGCTGTATGTGTGGGAGAGAGGGCTAAATCCTTTTATGTCTCCAAAAGCTGCTGAGATAGGGTGACATTTCCCCCCAGCCCAAATAGCAAAGCTTCAAGGAATACTGCACTAAAGATAAACTTTTAGCTTTATTTCCCACACACACACAACAATGCATCCTTTATCTTGTTCTGTTTATACAGAATAAAAAGAAATGCATGCAACTTTGCCTGTTAACAGGCTAAACTCTTTAAATTCTTCATCTATACTTCATAGTTCAAAGTCTATAAACATCTATCTTTAAAACTCCGACTTGACTCTTGAATCTGTGGTACTTTTACAGCATTATTCTGTGTGTGTGCACATCTAAAGCATCCTCACGTCTCAGTCTGCAGGGTGGCATAACTTCAGACCATTAACAGCAGCTTACAGGAGCATCATAAATCCACTGAACATTAAATAAATATCAAGACGTTTATGCTTCTTCACTTGTAGCAGCACACACACACACACACACGCCGCACAGAAAACCAAGTGAGCTGAGAGCGGACTGTTGACATGACGCCACATAAACCCAGACAGAAACAGGACAAGCACACAGTGACAAGTAGAACTGACCTTAAAGCTCCAGTAGTTGGGTTGTTGCTGAAGAGTTTCATGAAGGACAAATACAGGAAGGAGACATACAGGGAAAAATGGTTAATCCCCTAATAATGGTTGAAGTTTTATTGATAAAAAGAAAATTAGAACAAAGAAAAAACACATGAGCTGCTGTGTTATGTTGAGCTACGAGAAACCCATAAAAACATTATTAGCAATGCAGACGTCAAATAAAAAACAAAAAAAAAAACGTTTCTTACTCTTCTGGCTGAATTGAAAGCTCTTATTTTGCTAAAGCCTTGTTTAAAGCACACACACTGATTGGTTGATAGTGAGTCTGTTATTTCCAGGTTTCCGGTTACCTAAAACAAGAATGCAGCATTAAAACGTATAAAAGGAGTGAAATGAAATCAAACACTCTGTTGTTGGAACGTTGGCGTCTCTCCCAGATTTTAGCACACCCCCTTTGTCTCTCTCTCCCCATTTCTCCTGTTCTGCATCCACCTGCTGCACCTTTCTCATCTAAACCTCACCTTGTCATTTGCAGCGGTGCAGGTTCTATCTGCCTCACGTCCATTTGCCCTTTCTGCTGCTTCGACACGTTAGAAAAAGTGCTTACATGTTGACAGATGCCCCAGGAAATGAGCTTTCAAATAGGCCGTAATTACCCCACAGTTAAACCAGGCCGAGCCACTGATGGCCCCAGACATATCTCAAAATGGCATGCAATATTAGTTTGAGCACAGTTCATGAATTTGAACAGTTTGAATTGAATTGTAATCCTTCTTCTAGCTCTTACTCTTATCAGCAGGCAATTTTCACTCTATTCAGCCTCCCTTGTGCAGAGCCCACATTACCCTGACTCAGGATTAATAAAACTGTAACAGGCAAATTTTGATTTATGATAGTGTTGTTGTTGTTCTTTTTATCATTCTTTAATAAAATCTCAACAAAACTTTAGACCGCCTTCATAAACACCACCAGCAGCAGCAGCAGCAGCAGCAGTCTCCTGGTGATTATGAACTTATAATGATCTAAGATACCCCTTTATGTTGAGCCTTTATGTATTATTTTAACCTGATGTTCTTTATCTTTAAATACAGTCAGGTGAAAGTCATTTCTGTTAATGAATGAAGCAAAAGATCCAACAAATAAGGAGGAAAAGCTTCTGGGTCAAAAAAATGAATCTAATGGGCACTTTCACACTAGCATCAGCTCTACCCGGCCTATAGGGTAAGGAGTGTTCACATCCGGGTAGCCCGGTAATTTTCTGCGTGCAACCGGATGTATTTTCAGCCCTTTTTCCAAGGCGGTCTGCCTCGGGCTGAACCGGTCCAACACACCCACTGCTGACTGATTGGTCGGCTCAAATTCACGCCTACCAATAGGGGGAGCCTCCGATTGGCAGATAGAATCAGCCAGCGGGGGCTTCCCGCATGCAGGCTTCATTATCATTCTGGATACTGAGGAGTTAACGAGCCTCTGACTAAAGCCGTATTTTTCCTCTGTCTCTGGAGCACGCACACACACACACACACACACACACACACACACACACACACACACACACACACACACACACATACACACACACACAGACAGCACTGCCAAGACACACAGCAAAGAAGGATGCAATATCAGAGTGTCCAAAAGCAACACTGCTCAGGCCACCTTTGTTTAATAAGAAAGACACCGTGGACTTCTACGCCCCCTCTTTTGCCCCACCCACGTGCTCGGAGATGCACTCATGTCATCACTGATATTTTCCAATTTTTCGCGCCTATTTTTCGCGCCAATTTTGGAAGCCACCCATGTGCTCAATCACGTCCGCATTCCAAAGGTAGTGTGTAACGAACGCGGCCAGGCCGGGGCGAGCGGAGTGGAGTCGATGCTAGTGTGTAAGTGCTATAAGTTTTCCCGATGCAGAAGAAAAAAGGTTCATTTACAAGAAAGTTTGGTAACACTTTCCAATAAGGGACTCTTATTAATGCTCACGATATTGTTAACTACTAAGTGTCCTTAAAGTTAGGACAAACAGCCAGGGGGTAATGCATTACTTAATATTAAGCAATTGTTAATACTTTATTTAATAGTTTATTAATGCATATTAATGCACTAACGTTAATAAAGGACCCTTATTGTAACGTGTTGTCGAAAGTTTAGTTAATGTGCAAAACCAAATAAATAAATTACATATTTTATTAAGAGAAGCAGTTATCTTTGCCATAAAACTTAATCTGTGTCAAATTTCCAAAAACTAAACAATAAAGGGGTTTTCTAGTCATTTTGAAGCATGTTTCTATGTTAGCGGTATAAATATTTACTAGGGATGTCCGTTATCATCAGCCCATTACTATTGACCAATGTTTGCATTAAAATTGAATTATCTGTATTGGTTTCTACACTTGATGACACAACTTTTACATGACATGCATATATCATACATTCTCCTCTCACTCAAAATGTCTAAACATGACAACTCCAAGGTTTAGTTTATGACATAAGTAGTCATCATATTTTGTACAGATGATGTTTAATGTTTAAGTTTGCAGGTAAGAGAGACATGTGATGTTAGTTACCTAAAATGTTTTAGTTTTTCTTTTTTTAATGAGGCTGGGGTCCTCACATATGTGGATATAGGTTTATATCAGCGTCGGAAATAGCGGGTTAGGCTATATCGGTATGTCAGATATCAGTTTGAAAAAAAGCTGATATCCACCATTCTTAATATTTACAATATTACAAATTTTAAATAGGAGAATTAATCTGAATGTCCATCAGGACAGACGACCCAACAGGTCACCCAAGAGTAAGACCAAAATCCATTAATTCTGTCCTGAAACAGCCTCAATCTTCTAAATGTCTTTGTGGTTTATTAATAAACCTTTACACCAATCAGTCATGCATTATTTACATGGAATTAGTTTACAAATAAACACTGATCAATCTGCAGATACCAGAGCTTCTATGCAGTTAAAAGTTGCAGTTTTATACATTTTCTCTACAAAGATAGACTAAAAACACCCTGGAGCGATGATGTCTGGTCTCAGCGTGCTAAAGGTGCGTCGTGAGAATCACAATGTTCTGTTCTGATTAAAAATGGAGAAAGAGGCTCTCTAATTGTTGAAATGAAGGGTTTTTTGTTTTATAGTGAATTAAACATTTTGAGGCAAATCCTTCAACTTGACAAACAAAAGGAAACTAAATATAAATAAGAAGGAAAGAAACAAAATGCCACATGGGTGAAATCTCTGGGGGAAATGTTATATTCATAGAAGGTAAAACTGTAGCTCAGGAATTGAATAAAAAAAACTACCAATAAGTCAGGATTGAATGTTATAAAAACTGTGGGCTTTTGGGTTATTGTAAGGAGCCCCTCTGAGATACGTCTAGAATGTTTCATGCTGCAGAGCATTCATGAAAACACTAAAGTAATTGATTTTCCTTTCAGGCTTGCTCCTGGAAATAAGTAAACAATCATTTTATTATGTGGCGTGAGTAAACGTAGCTTTTTCATTTGTGTGCACCGTGGGATGTCATGTATCCAATATGGAGGATTTTGTTTTGTGTTTGTTTAACTTTTTCACCAGTTACATGTGCAAATAAAAAAAAAAGAAAAACTATTATTTATACTGCAACATAAACAGGATTCAGACAAAAAAAGAGAGTAAATCTTTAGAGTAAATGTTCCAATAAGACTGATCTGAGACATTACCACCATGAGCAGCAGAGTTTGGAACAACATGCAGATAAAACTTTCAACAGAAAGTTTAAAAAAAACTGTTTATGCTGGTTTATCAATATCTGTTGTGCAATATGCTAATATCAGCAGTACAGATCAAGGTTTTATGTTCTGAGGTGGATGTTTGGTGTGCTTGTGCTCTGGGAACATGCTGCATACACAAAGGCTGTTTCTCTGGGACCACTAATCAAACAGAAACAGAACACATTATAATGGTTTTTGTAGTGAATTATGTTGGAGATGCTCCTTCTGTTTTATGTTAAAAAACTGTGCTCATGCTCAGTGGCACAGTGACAAAAGTACAGAAGTAATATGGAGCATAATCTCAGCCCACGCTTCCTCTCCCTTCAAAGCACAGAAATGACTCCTGACATGTATTAAAGCAGTGATTATCAAAGGCGACTCTTTGATGATAAGCTGTTGAGGATTTCTCTCTCGGCTAGCGATGAGTTTAGTTTTTAAATTACTTTTATTGTTGCTGAACATTCCTGTCTGAAGGATCAGATACTCTAAGAATAAGTTATTTCAAACCCGGGCGGGGGATCTCTTTTGGTTTTAACCAATGACCGTTAATATAATGGACAGACCCGCAACCTCCACACCGTTGCCCGTAGGATTCTGAATTCTGAGCTGAACTGAAGTCCAGTGGGTGGTTCCCACCACCGCCATCTTGGCCACATCACGCATCTCATCACTCCCGAAAAATACAAAAATGGAGCTAACAGCGTGGCTGTGAGGGAGGGGGCAAACGACTGACTCCCATCAAACTCTGAGCCGATGTAGCTACAAGCTAACTGAGCTAATCGAAGCTAACGGAGCCAGAAAACCACGGTAGAGCGACTCTATAACACTTTTAACGTGAGGCTGAGGCCGAGGCCTTCCCTGGAGCAAACAGGGGCAGGCTGCTAGTGCTGACAGCTCATCTGCACCTGTAAATCAAAAGGACACACCCCTACGTTTTCATAATTTCAAGGTGTAATCACATCTAAAATGATGAGTTACAAAAAATCCATCCCCATCAGAGTTGTCATGACTGGAAAGTGGATGAGGTGGGAACTGCAATTGTTGTTACCTCTACTCTGGCTTCACTTTTGGCAGACAGGGTTCCTCCTTTGGTTAACACAACAGAACGAGATCTGAATCTGTTAATCATCTGCAAGCTGTAGAGGTAACAGGTGATCTGTGAAGAGGCTCACTTTCAGGGAAGAGCTAATCTCAGGTCAGGTCATGGACGTGGCCTGGCCTTGACTTTCAGGTCATTTACCAGTTATTCACTCAGTTTCATCACGTCAAGTCTGTTGGACTTGTAACAGCTCAGGGAGACAACGAGTGCACTGCAAATCATTACTGCTCACTTGTTCAGAAAATGTTAAAGGTTTATTTTTCTCAAGGCCAAATAGCTCTGAGAAGTGGTTCAATAATTAGCATTCTTCTGGTGGTGGTGCATTAATTAGCCTCTCTCTCTCTCTAAGGCTCCAATCCTTCTTAACCGTGGTCCTGCTGACAGTGGCAGACAAACTGAGCTTGGACTTTGAGTTGCAAATAGTGCACACTGGGTGTGAGCGTTACTAGTGGGAGCTTATTTGAATGTAAGTCACTACTAACTGCTCTTTCTCCTGAGCAGCTTAGCTCAGAAGAAGGCCACAGTGATGGTCGAAACGTCAGCACAATAAGGTAAAAAAGATCTCCTATCTGTGTTTTATAAAGAACGAAAAGTTAAAGGATTAAACTGCTCTTTCCCTTTTGGCCATAATTAGTAGAATTACAGCCCATTTTCTGCCCTTATATTAATTTCTACACCTTGTTCTACACTTCCAGTCCTTATCCAACAGACTTATTCAGGCATATTGCCAGACAACTGATGTAGATCTGCTGGTTAGCATCTCCTCAATTTTAAAAGCTTTCAAATTAAAGCCGGCGAGCTCCAGACTGTTAATTTCTGAGACTTGCTGGAGGTGTTAGATTAAACTTTTGCATGGAGGGTTAAATGTAATTTTTACGCTTTGAGATTTTATATGCACATTTGTAAACTGTCACAGGCACATGCATGTGCACAGAGTGAAGAGGCTCAGAGCTCTAACAGAGGGACTCAAAGAAAGGAGCGCTGCGTTACCTGACCTGCATGTAAAGCAGGCCAATCACTCCTCCCCTCCTCCACCCCTCTTCCTCATGTCGTCATCCTCTCTGCAGCCCCCTCCCCTCTCTCTTACTCATTCTTACTTGTTCCAACCTAAATCCTCCTGTAGTACAGTTTGATGACAACAGAACAGCAGCATCCCTGTGTTCTAAAAGCAGACATGTGCATGGAGTTTAACAGCAAAGCTGTGTGCACAGCTCATTACTCAGCTAGTGTGGGCTTCTGCCTGCAGAGCATATGCACTCTGTCACTACAACAACCACAACAAACGTAACAGGCGTGGAATCTAATTCCAGCCGGCACATCCTTATCCCACACACACACACACACGTACACAAGCAAGCACAGACACTTGTCTACAACATCCTCCAGCTCCCAGTCCCATCTCACCTGCAGTGCACCTGTGTCTGTCCACCAGTCCAGTCATCCCAGACTGTCCGTCATGTGCAGAAAATCCTCAGCGCATTTTTATCCCATCTGTCCCTCCCTCTGCTTCTCTCACCCACCTCCCTCTTACTCACTCAATCTCTCTCTTCCTCTGTCTCGCTCTACAGTTGCACATGCGGCAGAAACTCTTTATTTAATTCATTACAACACCAGCCGATTAACTCCTTCACAGATGGGTGGCTGGGTCCTGCTGGTGCCGGTTAATTGATCAGTGGACTGCTTGATGAGCCGCTGCAAAATGACAAGAAATCCTGGGCTGTGCTTCCTCCTCCCCCCCTCCGGTGCAGCGAAAATGCCCCGTCACGTCAGGATCCGTCCACCCTCTGTGCCTGTTGTCTTTATCCTTAAACGCCTGCCTTCCACTCGTCATTCCTCGTTCCCTTCTGTCTTCATTTGGTTCAATTCTTTCTCTTCACAACCTGACCTTTGCAATGCGATATCCCTCCCTGCCTTATATGGGAGAGGTTCCCATAGCAACCAGGACTCCACCTGTCTATCACCCACCCTCTTTTACTTGATCCCCTTCCTTCCCTCACCTCAGCTTTCGTGTGCTTTCCTGTCACGTCGTTACGCTGGGAATAAGAGAGCACATAGAATATTCTCTGAATGTGTGTTTGAGAACCAACAGGTGTTGGTGAGGTTGTAGAATTCATCCTGTACGGTAAGTTTAAAGTGTGTTCTCACACTCCCACTGGTTTCATCTCACTAAAACAAAATCCTGCAGGATCTGCCTGCAGGAAAACAAACATCAGCTTTAAGTCTGCTGAGACCAGAGCATGGCTCAGTCCAAACCTCTGTTTTGGGCACCGTAGCGTAGCAGTGTGTTAGCCTCGTAGCCACCAGCTAAAGGAATCCAAACTAAAACAACTTGTTGAATGAACATAACAAACACGGAGGAGGGAAATCTTTCAAGAAGCATTTATGTTGTGATTTAATATATCTGGGATTGATCGACAGGATCGTTAGAGCATCTCTCTGGGATGTGGTGATAAGAGCTTTGAAACTGTCTTAAAACCTCTTCCTTTTCATTTCTTCTTGTTAGTTGCAAAGTCTCAGAATCGTGTTGCTAGATGTTTGAAACATTTGCTGTTTTCCTCTCAGGTTATTCACAGAGTCGCCACCATCTACGTGTAACAGAAAACAACGGAGAAGCCAAGAAGAACCAGAACACCTCCTTGCACCTTTGTGCATGTTCTAAATTCTAATTTAAATTCTGCACTTTGAGCTGATTTTTGTGTCTAAATATCAACAACAGTTTCAGTTTGTTTGGATTCACTTTCTTTCAGTAAAATAAAAATTAAATTCCTGTTTTATGAGGAAAATCTTTGCATTAATTTTGTCTTTGAATGAAAACACATCAATGAGAGATTTAAAATTAGTTCAACCAATCTAGTTAAAAGTAAAAAAAATGATGTTAAATATCCAAATATTTAATAAAATAAATGCTAATAACATATTTTCTTAAAATTGTGGGAAAACTGTTAAAAGAATTTTAAACTTTCATGCAACAAGTTCATTTTCAGCAATATATTCATTTTTAAACTACACTACACTTCTTTTTATCATGCAACACATTTCCATTTATTAAAAAAATAACAATGTAGTGTGCCAGGGAGTAAAACAGAAGTAGCCTTTTCTCCACACATGATGTCATCTTTAGAAGACATGAAAAAAGAGAGCTACATCAGAACCAGATAATATCTTAAAAGGGTGAAAAGTGATGGAAGACCCTGATTGGCCTGATGAAAAACACTCATCAATCGGGAACATTAATTACCTGTTCTCGAGCAGAGCGTTCTGAAGTGCCCCTCATGCTGGCGTGGGAGGGAGAGGGTGATGGTGGGTTGTGGTGGGGGCTGTGGTGCGGATGCTGCAGCTGCTGCTGCTGTTGCTGCTGTTGGTACTTGCTCTTCAGGTGATCCATGAAGGCGTCCCTTTTACGTTCCATGTCGGCCTTGTGCAGGTTGGTCAGGGCCTCCAGGCTCTGGGCGGCGGTGACAGTGTGCCGGTGCTCCGATGTGTGCACCAGGCCAACATTGGAGAACCGCCGAGCGCTGTTCCCCAGCGTCCGGTACTCTCGTGGATACTCCAAGTCATCTGTCGAGATCATGTGACTGCCACCGCGCTCGGGATCTGAAGTGAGAGGACAGAAGGGTGGAAGGAGGAGGATAAGGAAAATGCAGAAAAGGGGAGGAAGAAGGGTGGAGAGTGCAGGAGAAGAGGTGAATCTCCATCCACATCAGCATTCAGAGAGATTTTCAGGGTGGAGACGAACATACACACAGCAGGCACACATAGGTGGAAACAAATGAAGCAGAGAGGAGCAGAGTGGGAAATTCAGCACAGAGTGGACAGGAGAGAAAGAGCGAGAGAGAGAGAGAAATGGGATGGGGTGTTAGACTATTTGCCACCAGGACGGAGCAGTTCCTTGCAGAATTATTGATTTCAAGTTCTGAGGGGAAGAAAAATGAGGAAAGTAAAGTGCTTCTGCAAAAGATCAAAGGAAGAGGCTTAAACTGAATTTGTTTAGCAGGAAATCCCTTTGTGATACACCTGCTCTTCATTAAATGGCTTTCATCTTTCATTTGGGAAACAAGGAAAACAAAATGTTTAATATTTAAGGTGAACGCACGTCCAAGAAACTTCTATTCTTATCATTTGTGTCATTACCCTGTCTTGTTATTTCTACCAACTCATGCCCATCATTCCCTTCATCTCTCAACGCCCTCTCTTCACATGTTCTCACTATCTCTCCCAGAACTTATTGTTCCCTCTGTTCATTTAAAGGACTCCCATCACTCTGACAGCACTTGGCCTTTTATCGCTTCTCTATCTGACAGACAGCCCAGCCCAAGGTGGAAGACACACAGGAAGGGAACAAAGACAGCCGGAAGGAGACGATATGGTTACACATGAAACATGTGACTGGAATAACAATGAACTGAAGATGGGATTTAAAAAAAAGGCAGGGAGCCATCCGCTTTGGTGAGTTACCTTGCTTAGGGAAACAGGCCCCGGCGTTGGCTAAAAGAGAAACATGTGGAGGGTTAATTTGTGTGTTTGTGCACAGACGTGCAAGCAAACACAACAGATCTGTCACATGACCATCTGGAAAGAGCTATCGGGAGATGATAGCTCTTTCCATGGATTACCAGAAGTTAATGCATTACATATGCATTATAATGGACTCATAGGAGTTAACGTATGGGAAATGGCTTGCTGGGAATGCTGTTTGTGTCTTACAATAATACCCTGCAGAATAATGACTGACGTGTGGTCATGAAGCCTTACAAAAGACTCAGAGAGTAAAAGAGAAGCAAACATTAGACAAACAACTCAGGAATTGGTAACAAACCCTTCTCTGAATGAAGCAGACCCCAAGTACATTAAATTCTCATCAGCAGCAGTAAGATGAGGAGAACCGCTGAGGAAGGATTCTCGCAGCAGAAGCAACAACCAGACTGTTAATGAACACAGGAGGAAAGAGGAAGTTTGGTACGATAAGGACAAAACTCAACACCGAGGAATCACAGTAAGGGCAAAAGATCAGCCATCATTCCAACATGGCTACAAACCGTGAGTTCATTCTGACCCCACTTCTCACCAAATTCACCCTCAGAGAGAGATACCACTCTTAAGGGCGATGTGCTGTTTTAACACCCTGCACTTACATCCTTCACTTTATGAAGTGCTGATAAACTCCGCCAGGGTGAGACCTCCTGTCTAATAGCATTAGCATTGGATTCTCCGCTGCAGCTCCGACGCTGCCGCTCGTATTCATCTCAGCCTCCCTCCTATCTGCTTTACACTTCATTAGACTGGAGCTTATTGTGCGTCAACTAACAAGGAGCTGACTCAAGGGTCTGATTGCTGCAGAGAGAGAAGTTGGGCCTGTGCGTTATAGCTGGTTAATGTGACTGAGCATAGGAGGAAAATGCTGAGGAAGCTTCTTTACAAACATCAAAGATCATACTAAGCTACTCCCTAACAGAGTGGAGCAGGTGATGTGGAGTAAGAACTAAACAATGTGTTCTCTTATAAACAAGTTTCTTAGCCTATAGGCCTACCTTTCAAACTTTTTATTTAAAGGTGTGGTCCACTCGTTTAATCAATACATTTGCAGTGGTCTCTAGTAGGAATCAATGCCTTGTAAGCCATGGGGAGAAAAAATATACCGGTGCACCATTTCCAGGAACTAGAATTTACCCACATCACAGCTGAGCTTCAGACAGCAGGATTTGGACTCTTATTTCCTAATATTTGGACATCTTGCCTCGAATTGGATAACAGCAACGCGACTCTACCACTGACTTGTGATGTGGATGTTTAATCTCCACAAATAACACAAGTCTGCAGGAGTTCTGCTGTGTGATGGAGCTGTTAAAGCTAACGGTTAGCTTCTACTAGTCTGCTGTTTCCTGGTCACTAAACCAACAACAGCCTTCCCCGTCTTGAGCCAAGATGGGTGAGTCCATGAATGTTCAGTGACAGTGGGACGTAGATCTGTCAGGATTTTCTAATCCTAGAGTTTCACCGTCTATTTTCTATCAGAAACTAATGCAGGAGAGACTATTTTCATGTTCAACCTGCATGGAAAACTCAGAATGACCGATTATAAAAATGGTTTTCAGTGAACCACACCTTTAAGCATCACATTATGCGTGTCTCTGTGTGCATTCAGCTTGTTCTACTCATTCCAACCTGTCTCAGGTTATTAAACACCCTTTGTTTAATAATAACAGATAAGATAAGCCCCCCAAACACACACACACACACACACACACACACACACACACACATACATATACTTTAATTTATTCATTGTTAAGGTTAGTGCTGCAAGAAGATCCAGGGGCTAAGATGTGTTCCCTAACCCTAACCCAGCGGTAGGGAACCCTGGTCCTGGAGAACTGCTATCCAGCATGTTTTAGTTGTTTTCCTGCTTCAACACAGTTGATTCATCTGTTCAGCAGCTCATCCGGCTCTGCAGAATCACCTGCTGATTAAAATCAGTTGTGTAGAAGCAGAGAAACCTCTAAAACGTGCTCGATAGCAGCTCTCTAGGACTGGAGTTTCCTACCCCTGCCCTAACCCAAGTGACTGCTGGTTAAAGGGTTAAAAAAGTGGTACTGGTGAATAACAACAGCATCAAATTAATTATAAAAATAAAGAATAAAAAAGTTAAACTGTAGCAGACATCAGATGTGTGTGTCAGTCTTTACCATGGGCCAATTATATCATTGACGTGTCTACAAGCTTTCAACCACTGACTTGTTCTTCACCTTTTTGTCGTGAGGAGAGTTCTACATTTCTCCTTTAGGGATAATAAATGCTGATTTAATCCAATGTTATCTATGTATAGAAAATATTTTGCACCATTTTTTATTATTTCAAGAAAAGAAAAATATTTAAAAGTCATAAACATCCAGATAGCCAGATGTTTTAAGGCCAGGTGATTATTATGATTGTTTAATTTTTATTTGACCCTGCAGGAGGCCTGAGTACCTGATGGAAACATCTACAGCAGATGTGTTAACATGATTATATCCTTTAACATTTGGTTTCTTCAAAGCAAAAGCAAGAAAATGAAAAATATATACTCAGGTTCAGATTTGTTATGTCTGCAGAAAATAAATGTTACAGTGACAGACGGGCAAATATTTGTCAAAGAGGGAAAATAAAACATTACTTCTTTGCAAAACTTGTTTGGAATTCAACCCCCAAACTTTTGAAACTTCACTTTTCTGGGGGAAACTCTGCAAAAGCTGTGCACCAAAGCCCTCGTCTGAAAAGCAGCAGCAGTATAAGTTGTGTGGGCAGAAAAGTAAGAATAGAAAGTGGAAAGTGTTTTTTTTTATTCCTTCTTTCGTCATTCACAGTGAATATATTTTTACATAAACTGGCAGAAGAAAGCCCTGAAAGCCCAAACAATCTGTGTGAGCCCACATAACGGCAGTGTGATTTCATTATAAATATAATACACTTGATGAGGCGGGTTTCTGGGAAACACCTCATCATTTTGAGTTTGCAACCAAACAAACAGAAACTAAGAGTCAGAGGACCCAAAGACGCTCCAGCACGTTGGTCCACGACACCTGGAGCCTGCAGATGAATCTGATAAGAGCTATGAGACCTGGGCTCCATGGATACATCAAGGAATGATCGAGGGCATGATCAAGTGCATTTAAACACCTGCTTAGGTCGGCAATGAAAGATAAGGGAAGATGATAGGCCAGGAAAATTACCCTCCTGAGGAAAAAGGAGAGCACAAGGTTAAAAAAGAGAAGGTAAACTTAATAAGCAGCTGATTGAACTGCCTAAAAACTCTTGATCTTTCTCTGGTTTATGAAAAACAAAGAAACCTTCTTTCATCAGTGAAATTGTTTTATGGATTGTAGATATGTTTTTCTGTAATTATTCCTTGACATTTTTCTTCACCGAGCCACATTCTCTGTAACTTTGCACTAAATTGGATTGCTAGTTTGCACCGCCTTCACTGGGTTATTTATGCATTAGAGGGTTTCAGCTTGTGACACAAGTCGTTTGCCAACCCACCCACTACTAAAACACACATAATCTCTATATTTATGCAGCCAAATTCTGCACCACCTCAGAATAAAACAATAATAATAAAAATCAGAGCATCCTTCTTAAAGCTATACCCAATAAACTGGACTTTTAAGTCAGGAATGGAGGATGGTCCTCATTATATGCATGGGGTCCTGAGAATCAGGAAGAGTGGTTCAGCTGCTTTGATGGATTTGGAAGCAGCAGTTACTGCAGCTTCATAATTTAGAGATGTAAAACGAGTGGGTCAGAGAGAGTGGAGGATTTACAAGGAGCCTCATGTCTGAGAATATGATAATAAACCCACCGACTGCAGCTCTGGTTACACAAGCTCATAGCTAGGACTGATGTCATAGGAACTTCAAATATTCAAATCCATCATTTGTCACGTCTGAAGAAATCTGAAGCTAAAAATGAAACATAGTTAAGGAAAAGGGAATTTAAAGATATTTTTGTTTTATAAGAGTAATAAAAACCTGCACAGCAGTCTGAAAATACCATGGTAACGGTGGTTTTCTATAAATAAAATAAATCACGAAGTAAGGTCTGCAGAAGAGTTCGGTGAATAATGAGTCTGCCTCTTGTTTTCTACATGATTCTGTCATCACTTAGTCTGCAAAAGGTTTAACAAACAATAAAATAACAAGTGTTACTTTATATTTAAGTAGCTGAAGCAAAGCTTTTGCTAAAGCAAGTATCACGTTAAAGCCATACTATGCAACTTTTTCATATTTTTAAATCATGTTCTTGAGCCAGTATGTGCTAAAATGACCCCTTACAGCTCCATTGGTTTTCTTGTTTTAACACAGTATTATGATGTTTCATTTACCTTTAATCACTGACGGTTTCGGCGACTACTGTCGCCATCTTCAGAGTCACGCCCACCCGCGTGACTCTGAAGATGGCGACAGTAGTCGCCGAAACCGTCAGTGATTAAAGGTAAATGAAACATCATAATACTGTGTTAAAACAAGAAAACCAATGGAGATGAAAAATAAACACAGGAAGAACATAACAAGAAGAAATGACCCCTTACAGAGTTAATGAAACATCACTCAGACCCCCACCACCCTCTGTGGCCAGAATACCACACTTGCAACTTCAGAGTGGTGGGCCGCCACCTGCTGGACTTCAATCTGCTTCCAGCTTGTTTCATGCATGTTTTAGATCATGAACACAGCTGATTTGTTTGATTTAGTGATGAACCACTCCTGTAGACACTAATGAAGGCTGAGGAGACATTTCAGCAGTTAGATTAAGGTGTTAGAAAGACGAACACACAGCGAGGAGATAAGTTTCACTTTTGCTTTGACCACAGATAATAACGCATGTGCCTTTAATATATAACTGCCAAATTCATTATTTAATATATTACGTAAATGCTGATAAATTGATCCCTATTAACATTTTCCTGAGTAGTTTCTGTCTCCGCCTACATTTTTATGATTTCTGTATTTTTTATTTTAAAAGCATCTACCCAGATGAGGTCGGTAGCACCTATTAAACTGTTCATCCAAAATGAAAAACCTTGAGCTTAATGCTGATAGAAAACTGCTTGAATATATTTTGAAGCCTTTTTATTATTTAGTTGTTTTGTGCAAAAACCTTCAAAAGAAATCATAAAATGAGCAGCTGAATCAATGAAAAGCTCTGGAACTGAAGAAAAAAATTAATAAATGAAAAGTTCTAAATTCATATTATTGGAGTTTTTAATTTAGGCTGACAAAACCATTTTTAACACGATAACATAAAAAGGTATTCTCTCTGGGAAGACCTTTGCAAATCAAAGGTGTTTTCTATGTTTGAGTGTTATGAGCATCATCAGACGGCAGGAAATAAAGGTGGTAATGATCAATAAATAAACACGAGGGTGGTAAATGTAATGAATACTGAAGCAGTGAAGAATGAAGATGAGGAGGAGAGAAGAAGCAAAACAAGCAAAAAGTGCAAATCAGACAGTTCCATTAAGGCTAGAGGAAATTAGCCAAGTCAGAAGCTGTTGGCGTAGTGACTCCACCTGCTCCAGGGGGAGACGTTAAAACAAATAACTTTACAGTCTGTGATGCAGCTTTCCTGCAAAACAACACGACTCTTTAAGTTTGAACTGATGCAGAAAAACTTGAAACACATCTCTGAAGGCTCTGGGGTGCTGCTGCTCCAGGAGAGGTGAGTTAAAAAGAGGCTAAGGCTGAGCAGCGAGAGAGAGCCATCAAGAAAAGGTCACCATGCTGGATGTTATTGCAAACCAAGACAATCAAAAGCCTTCAGGCTGCCCAAAGCTGACACAGACTAATGCAATCTGTTGCTGTGAGACGGGGTGACAGCAACGCTCGCTTGATCAGCTTTCATTTATTGCTCTCCTTTGTTTATCATCACCCAGCGCCAAAAGCAGAAGATCGTGTTTTTGACTGTTTCTGCAGAGGTAGCAATCTATTTCTGCACCACATTATGGCTGCTGCAGCTCACTGACATTAGTATACACAAAAATAACAAAAACTCAGATTTAAAGCTAAAATTAATAGTGTTATTCAATCACACGAGGCCTTGCATGTTGTTATTTTTGAGATTTGACCCCACCTAAAAGATGGCCATCATTCCTCAGAGCAACATTGCGGGACAGTGGAGGTAGCCAGCAGTAACGTGGATCCATAAAAGCACCTGTTAATACACAAAAGCCCACGCCCAGACAAATACAAATGCCATAAAAACCTCTGGGGCCCTGTCTGTGACAGAAACCTATAAATACGTGTGTGTACCCAACTGGAGGATGACGTGTAAGTGAGACAGAGACAGCGAGAGGGGAGGGGTGAGACAGGTGGAGGTAGCCAGATAATGCACTTCTTTGTTTCACCCGTCACTATAATAACAGCTGGCTGTCTTTTTTTCTAAAGTCCAGCAGCAGGTGAGAAACCCTCTTAATTACGGCCTGTTGTTGAATGAGGGCAGAAAGCACATGGGAGCCTCTGGGTGTGAGGAAGACACTCCAACTACATCTCATTATGAGAGCGCTGCTACGCTCACACACAGGGGAACCCCCGTCTACCTCCACCAACATGCCAGATGGAGACAAGCAGACGTAATGGAGTTTAGAAACGGTGGATCGAAATATAGGATGTTTGCTGAGAACGGGGGCCTCCGTGCCCTCCTGCACAGGGAGATACTTCAAAGGTTTCTCCACAGGGCATACCATAGGCATCCCACTGACTGGTGGTGAGAGATAGATCAGTTAAACACCTACACAGCACTGCTTCATTTGACTTTAACCATGAGACAGAATGCACCGAATGTTTAAATTAGAAAAAGGAACCTTTGCAAGAGACTAAATGGTTATTGGTCTATGCTCCCTCGAAAGGAGATATTTTCATCCTTGAAAGCAAAAACCTACAACTAGTTTACTGAAAATGATAGAAAACAGAAGCTAAAGCTAAAAAAGAGAAGAAGTTATCACAAACTGACTGCAGGGGGAACTATCGACGTGAAGCTCAGTAGTCTCACCTCAGTAGTGCTGGGTTGAAAAATTCTCCGATTCTGAATCGATTCTCATAAAAATGTATAAAAATCGATTCCTACATCCAAAAATCGATTTAACCCTTTAACAGTGTCTGGCTGTTGTACAGTTAAAATAGAAAACAAGTCTAGAAGGGCATTTTGAAGCTTGGGTGTTAGTTTCCCCTGGCGAACTTTAACCCACCCGCCGTCACGTGATTGAATCCATGCATGCATGCTAGGTGTGAAGATATTAAAACAACATGGCGTTGGACACTAGCGGCAACATTAGCCTATCCCTGGTTTTGAAAACACCTGAAACCCTTAAAGCTGCGGCAGCATTTTGAGTTCAGAACGGACAAAAGGAAAGGTCAGCTTGATAAAAGCAGAGCGATTTACACTGCATGCCAAATGGAGGTGAAATATTGCGGAAATGCGACCAATCTCAAGAACCACATGTTGCGACATCACCAAGATCTCGCGTCCAAGCTGTTCACCGGGCCACAACAGATTAAACTCAAGGACACAACTACCAGCTAATTCTACATGATCTCACAAAATATGCACAACGTTATGGCAAACAGTTTTCAGAAGAAGTGATCCCAAACATGAACCAGTCGGCAAAAGAAACCGTGAAAAGTAAGCTTGAGTCAGCAGCGAGAGTGGGCATTACAACAGATACCTGGACGTCTGGGGCTACAGAATCGTACATGAGTCTGACAACGCACCACATTGACGAGGAGTGGAACCTCATCTGGAATGTTCTACAAAAACTAATATATGAACATTCTGAGAGGATTGGTCCTTACAGTCAATTTAAACCGCCAATATTTCACTAGTTTGTTGTTGAATGTCAACAGTATTAATATACTGCACAACTACATAGTCATGTAAAAGAGGAGTTTTAAAATCGCTGACCCTAATTCAAGTCAGATCGGATCAAATCGTGATAATCGATTCTAAATCTTGAGAATCGGAATCGAATCGATTCTTGAAATTTGAATCGATACCCAGCGCTAAATCTCCCTCCCACTGTGCAAAGACCTAGTTAGGACGTCCTACAGACGTGATCTAGACTGACTGACTCACTATAGACTGTAAGGACCTATACAAGAAATAATGTGTGTCAAGGTGTCGGGGTTTTCTACTTGTACTGATGTACAACAGCTGCTTCTATAACACATTCACACAAACTCTTTTAGATTTAACACATGACCAGTAAACACCAGCATAAACTGGAGACTGATGTAAAAATGTACAGACCATTCCTAGAAGTATCAATATTTCCCCGAGATGTTATGCCCTCAAGGGAAGAGGGAACATCTGGACAGAACACCTCATCGTTTTTCCTCTTGTTCACTTCAGAATTATTTGTCTTTGTAAATTTTGTCAAATGTTAAAAGCTAATATTATCCCAGTCCGTCCGGTCATATGCATTACTGGGATTCTCCAGAACTCACAGATCGCCAGTCTGCCTCTGCCCAAGTCCCCAGCAGCAATAGGTCACCGGGTCGGCCATGTTGGGAGGGGAGACGCTGGCTCTAAAAGGCATTTGGGTTACTGTGGGACCTGAGGTTTGAACAGATAGGACGTTTCATCTATGTAGTGACATTTTCTGTGACATACAAAAGTATAAAATAAATGTGAAAACTAAACCAAATCCACTCAGTTAAATAGAGTTTTATTTTATTTGTGTAGTTTAAATGGAAATACAAGTCACATGAATGTGTGAAATAAAGTTTAAAAGTGTTTTTATTCAACTTTATCAGTATTGTTGGTATCACATGAGTGTGACAGAGAGATTCCTGCCTCCACAGGTAAATAAAACATAACTCAGGACCAACAATAGCTAACAGCTCACTTTAAACTCTAACTTGTCCCATCTCTGTAAAGAATCCATCAATTTAAAAAAGAGGATATTTCCATTTAAACCAAAGCAGCAGAGACAAAGGATGGAGTCCGCTGCTGAGTCAGTGATGAAAGCAGAAACCAAACATAAAAGATGGATTTAGATGCTGTGTAACAGCATCACCTGTTGCCTCCACCTGTTTCATCTTCTCACAAAAACAAGAATTCCTCCTGACAAACAGGGGATTGTGCTCCAGTTTGTGTTCAAATATTAAATAAGCGTTTAGTTTAGGTGGATGTTTATGACCTGAACCTTCAACTGCAATAACCTGGCACAGTGTAACAGGATTCCCTCTGCCTGAATAGAAAGATACATTGTGTGAAAGAGAAACAGAAGCAGCTTTTTGTGCTTGTAGAAACCACAGCAGAGAGCAGGTAAATGCAGCGTGTAAGGTGTAAGGATCTGGTTCTGAGCTGCTCAGATCTGATGTTTTCCCAAATTTGGCCGAGGCAGAAGGATAAAAAGGGTTGTTATAAAGGATACAGACAAATCTCCCTCCTTGTGAGTCTTAAATGATTTAAAACACTTGGGGAGAATCATTTAAG
Organism: Aphyosemion australe; assembly: GCA_006937985.1. Taxonomy (NCBI): domain Eukaryota; kingdom Metazoa; phylum Chordata; class Actinopteri; order Cyprinodontiformes; family Nothobranchiidae; genus Aphyosemion; species Aphyosemion australe. The sequence continues at coordinate 357,418 of SSNS01000118.1, forward strand.
TCAGTTTCATAAAATACAAAAGGACATTTACAGATTCTAAACTCTTTCTGGCCCAGCTGTTGCTCTAGTTGTGTCACTTCTGGTGGTTCGCTGAGTTCCCTTTGTGCTCTTTTCCTCCATCGTGATGTAGTAAAATTATATTTGTTCATGATCCATAAAGAACGCCCTCAAGCTCGTTCAAGACTGATCAGAAATAACATGTTTTGGTTTTAACTGCAGGCAAACAACAAGCTGCAAACAGCCTGGGAATCTGCTAAAAACAATATTTATTTTTGGGAATTGTCACGTTAACAACGGCTTGATGAGGTCAAATTAAAGCATCTTGTACTAAATAAAGCGCAGATTCCTAATGTTTTTAGGTCCTATTCCCGTGATTTTCACTCTAAATTGCAAACTGCTGACAGCTAGAGGCTGACTGCAAAACATTTTCCACCAGAAAACGTAAGTCAACATTTATTAAAGAAACCAAACGTGTCAAACTAAATATTCATAAAAATAACAACTCAATTCTTGGCTCGTCAGCTCTGCGAGAAAACAGAAAAATAAATAAATAAACATGTTTAGCGTTTAGAGGCAGACTGCCAAGACTAATGCTCGCAGTTTTGGAGATTATTTGTTTAATATTTTCTAAATCCAATTAACTTATAGGTAACACAAAGCAGCAAACCAGGAGAAATGCAAGGTAATTGCAAAAACCCTCAGCCTATTATGCCGTTGTGAAAAGCTAAATATAAACATTTCTGCACCAAAATAATTCTGTTAATAAGATTATAATTAGTCTAATATGTTTTCAGAGGAGTGGAAACCCGATTTGTGCTGCTACTGTGTGAAGTGTGAGCCTGAGGTTTCCTAATGAAGAAAATTTGCTCTAAACCGCGTCATCCCTGCTGCTAATAGAGCTGCAGCTCTGCTAAGGGTACGGCGTATTTGGGCAGGATTACTGAGCTGGCTCTGATGTTGCTACATCACTCTAGTTCTGTTTCCAAACACCGTTTAGTATTAACACGCTGCCAATCTGATTTCTAGACAGAGTCAGCAGGATAACTCAATGGGAAATCTCCCGCAGGAGCCGATGATCATCAGTCAAAATGAAATAAATGACATACTGGGTTGTATTTATTAATGCAGAGCAGTAAAAATGTATTTGCCTCCTTAAAGATTTCTTCTGGTTTCTTTATTATAGTAGAAATACAGTCCCACTAGAATAAGACTTTTTTAGACATTCAATTTTATTCAGTGAAATTATGTATTTGAAATTTTTTTTTTTACTTAAAGAGCAAATTGCAAGTTAGAGACTCTCATGAACCAATGTTTAGAGAAACGTAACATAAAGTCGTTCTAAATAAATACATAAATTATTTAGGCTTTTAGAGTCATTTTTGAGTCCTGTTAGCTTTATCCAGAGACAAATATGGATTCTAATGCGGCTCTGACACTGAGGAAACTTTAAATGTTTATAATTATACTTATGGTGGACAAAAACCATAAAAATATGAGCCTGCTGCACGTCTCTGAGAGCAGAGACAATCCAGAGGGAGAAACGATCGGCCAAAGGAGAGAAATTAAGCTGTGATGTGGGGAGAAGCAGCGGGGATCCAGCAGGTGTCTTGGTGAGTTAACGATGTTAGCTTAAACTCGTGTGCTAACATCACAATATTGTACAGATTACTATCATGTAGCAGACAATTAAAATAGTATCAGTCAGTTAATATAACATTAATACTTGACAATAATGAACTGATGAGCGTTTGTCAGCGGTCTCATACTCGTTAATAGTTTAGCACTTTAGAGAGAGAGAGAGCGCACCTGTCATCCGGTTCTGGAGCTCATGCGGGCTTCTGTGAGCTGGATCCGACCCAGACACAAGCTTGAATGGCCCGCAGAGCCGCGCATCTCTTCTGGAGGCCAGAGCGGACCTCCCTGACCAAGTACTAGAGGGCTGCATCCCTGCGGGACCCAACACAAATTTCACGGGAGCGGGCGGCTAAAAGAAACAGTGCGGGATCGGGATGAGCATGTATGGTGAGTGATTTCTGTCACGGATTACCAGCCGAAGCAGACCCTCGTCTAACATTAACATTTGAGAAGAAGCCCTCGGAGAAGCACGTCGTCTCTGTAGTGTGTTGACAGTGCAGACGTTCACACGGCGACATCACCTTCAGCTGCGCCTTCTGCAGAGGCCCTACCCGGTACCGACGCTGATCTGGGCTATAGAAGTCCCGTCTTTTCAGCTGCACAAAAAGCCCCCAGGCACGGAAGATAAAGGTGTTGTTTTTCGTATTTGAAAACTTGTGGACTAGATGTCCAGACAGGCTGGAGTTTCTACAGCCTTCACAAACAATAGTTTATCAAAATGAACGCAATCCAATAGTGAACACACACACTGACTTGATAACACGACCTCTCTACCCTAAAACTACCCACTCTCCACACTGAGCCGAGGGCAGCACCTAGCTTAGAACTCCCTCTGGTTACGTCAGAGGTTAAGATTTAAAAAAAAGAGCCTTTTTAGAAGCCTTGCTGAAAAAGGCCACTTTTTACTCTAAAAAATGTGCCATTGTGTATTTTAAAACCAAATACCCACAATAAGCATTTCAAATAGTATTTTTTGGACAGCATTTTATATGAATTAGAAAAAAAAATTAACCTGCAATTTGCTCTTTAAAATACTTAAAATATCATCGGTAAAAATTCAACTGCAGAATTTCATTGTAAAAATGTCATCATTTCAACAAATGAGGTGACCTCCTGGTGACCCAAGCCAAAACAATCGTCACTCCACCGGGTCGACGCCTCCCTGGTGTCGGGTAATCAGAGAAGCGTAATTTGATTGGCTAAAAGCTACCCAACTTGATCAAGTGACAATTTTGGCTTGAGTCACCAGGAGGTTACCTGAGTTGATGAATTTCTCCTGAGGAACTTTTTGCTGCTTTAAGTTGTTATTTCCATGTGAAATGGATGGAACCATGAATTCTGCTTTCTGACCATGAAGGAGAACATTTGACCTTTGACCTTAAACGGGCTTTGACCTTAAACGGGCTGTTCCTGTTCCTGCTCTAATCAGCTGATGAATCCAGAACACCTGCAAAGGGTTCCTGAGCCTTTACATGGTCTCTCAGTCTGAGCTGAATTACTGACATAAATGGACTTTTGCTCCATAATCTAGTTATTTGAGTTTTACCCTGCTACCCTGAAAAAATTAAGAGAGACAAAGAAGCAAAACCTGAATAGCAGATTAGGGGAGTTTTCATTGTAGCACAGTGATCTGGGGTTGTCCAACATGAGGATTTTGTTCAAGATGAGACACATTTAGCTCCATGAGTGAAACAGCAGTAAGAGTGAAACCTTTTTGCTCTTACTGGCACAGTAATTAGCTGCATTTCACTCATCTATGGTATGATTTGCAAATGCCATTGTGCTGGGTTTGATATTAAACTCAAGAGCCAGGCTTCATGTTTGCTGTTTAAAAGCACCTTAATGCACAGTGGAAGCCGTGGCTTTGCCATTAGGCAGCTTCACGTAGAGTCGGCTAGTAATGTGTTCTGTTGGCAACAGATATTCAAAAAAAGACCAAAAGAAAAGCTGAATATCTCAAAAGAAGCTTAAACAAAAAGGACAAAGGGCTGTTTTTCATCACTTTTCCATTCATGTCTGTGTTTTTCAGTCCTAATATAGGTCTCCTACCTGCAAAGGTGTCACAAGCTGTCAGTAAAGCATTCATTTGACCAAAATTATAAGAATGCAGGGCGCTATTTTCCTCTTCAGTGGGAATCATCCTGACAGTTTAATTGAAATGCTCTAGCCAGAACTTTTATAAATTAAAAGAGCAAGAAGCAAAAAATGATAAATAAATAAAAAATCCCACCCAACAAACCGAGAACGAATCAATCCCAACAACCAGCAATTATCTCTGAGAAGAATGGCACCGGGTGTCGCTGCAGATTGGTTGCCGTGGCAACAAGTCAGCTGTTCAACAAGGCTCCGCACGCGAGCACACACGTTTAGCCAGCAAGCATGCGGTTAAAGGCTGCAGGAGACCCAGCCGGTGACAGATGTGACACAAGCGAGTCGACGGCGATTACAAGTAGTCGCGTCAATAAGAAACACAGATCTGTGTTGTGATGCAGATCGCCATCCGTCAAAGTACAAGCTGCTCGCTGTCAGCTGGCTTAAGAGAAGAGAAATGGGAAAATCAAACCATAGGAAGTGGGTTTTTCTTCAAACGCCTTCGAGGAAAGCCTGTCGTGTTAACAGAATCTCAATGAGCTCCTCTCTTTTATTCTAAGACTTTTTCTATTTTTATAGAAGGAATAAAGGCATCTTACTGAAAGCATGAGGGAAATTTTATTTAAAAACACACGTTGGATAAAAGGTTTATGCTTGAACCCAAGTGAAGATTGTGAAACAGCTCAGAAGTATGCATTTCAACCTGTTAGGAGCGTCTTTTTGTGGTGCCAGTGTGAGTGAGGGGATAAATGGTGCACAGCAGTCCCTTGTGGGGAGTTAAAGTAATTGCTCTATCCACCAGTCCCCTGAGGATTTGACAAAAGGGGCTGCAGAGGACTAAAACCTGCAAGAAACAGCTTCATGTCATGCAGTCTGCCTCTTCTTCTTCTTCTTCTTCTTCTTCTTCTTCTTCTTCTTCTTCTTCTTCTTCGTCACAAAACAAGAACGAAAAGTCTCAACCTGACTGACTGAACAGCTTTGTTTTCTGTATCAGAAAAAGAACGTGTCAATTTTATACAGTAAAAAAAACACCTGATTATTGGTCATTAAACACGTCTGTCTTTAAATCCTTAGAAAGTATCCAAAAGACATTTCCTGGGAGAATTATTGGCATCATTTCATCATTTTTCTTCAGCTTTTAGTTGTTACTTTTAAAATCTCAGTCTTGATTTGTTGATCATCTGTCTTCACATGTATCACAGTTCTGAATTTAATGTGCATGTGTTAATGTATGCAACATCATGGGGTCTGTTTTTCCATTCATTAATCACGTATCCATTGATCTTTGTGTACACCAACATAAGCTCACTCTGAGCTACTTTAAGCTCCTTTCTTCTGCTCTCTGAACGCCTGTTTGCTCTCCTATCGCCTGTCTCCATGGTGTTGTGTGTTTCAAGCGCCTCATTTGGGCTGCAGAGGGATGAAGGGGCGTGGGCTTCTGATTTGATGTAGAGTAGGTGAGCAGGGAAGAGCACCCACTTGGCATGAAGGAAGAGGAGGAGATGACGTGTTCAACGTTAACAAGCTGTCACTCTCAGCTCGATGTGGCGCCCGGCGGAACCATAAGACAACAGAGACAACCCCTTGACAAGGCTGGTGTTGTCAGCAACAGCCAAACAGGCAGACGTCACTGATCCTCCCGCAGAGTAGAGGTAAATAGTGAGAGTCAAGATGGGACCTACTAAATGTAAATTAATGCTATACATTTCATTCATTCATCACTAAATTTCTACTTTTACAGCTTTACTAAGTAGGGTCACGGGGGACACCCTGGACAAACCTTATCTCAGTGGAATTTCTCTCGTCTCGTTTTAATTTTTGAATTGCAACCCAGAGCTGTGTGTTTGGACTCCTGCCAGTGACAGCATGCACATGTGAAAAACAAAGCAAAAGCAACACTTACAGATATAATTGCTTTACTGGCACAAAGTAGTCTCACAGAAAAGTAAACGAAGCGTTGACGTCCCACGGGGTTGTGTGGATGAGTTTGAAGAGGTTTCAGAATGTAGCTGCTGTGAAACAATCAGTAACTGATGCTTTGTTGTTTAGATCAGTTGTTGTGTTGAGTGGCTGGGTGGTGGTTTAGTTTGCTGCTGTGCATTCAGAGGCAAGTCAAAGCAGAGCGTTTGGGATTTCTGATGACTGGCTAGTAAACAAAAAGTAAAGCAAGAGCATCCCATGAGGAGCCTAAGTCACGCCCATCTACTTCCGGACCATGGGTCTCCTTCTGTATAAAAAAATGAGTGGAAGTCTATGGATAAAAGGTATTTTCTGATCCTGTCTGGATTTAACATTTGATTTCCATGAATTTTAAAGACACATTTTGATGCCAAGAAAGAGCTTATTTTCGACAGGTGGCAAAAGTTATTTTAGGTTTTGTGTGAAAACACGCAGAGGACTCTAGCTGCTCGTCTCAATTTACATCATCAAACCAGAGAAGCAGTCAGACCTGGCAGACCCAAACGTGTTGTGAGGGTCTGCTGGGAACGTCTGGCAGTCTCCTGTCAGAAGGAGCTTCAATTCCCACCTCCAACTTCAAAAACGTCCCGGGTGAGGCGGGGGACATTGAGTCCGAATGGGCCATGTTCCGTGACTCCATTGTCAAGGCGGCTGACCACAGCTGTGGCCGCAGGGTGGTCGGTGCCTGTCGTGGTGGCAATCCCCAAACCCGCTGGTGGACACCAGTGGTTAGGGATGCTGTCAAGCTGTAGAAAGAGTCCTATTGGGTCTTTCTGGCCTGTGGGACTCCGGAGGCAGCTGATAGGTACTGGCAGTCCAAGCGGAATGCAGCTCGGGTGGTCGCAGAGGCAAAAACCCGGGCGTGGGAGGAGTTCGGTGAGACCATGGAACAAGACTTTCGGCTTCGAGGAGATTCTGGTCCACCATCCGGCGCCTCAGGAGGGGAAAGCAGTGCACTACCAACACTGTTTACAGTGGGGAGGGTGTGCTGCTGACCTCGACTCGGGACGTTGTGAATCGGTGGGCCGAGTACTTCGAAGACCTCCTCAATCCCACCGGAACGTCTTCCAGGGTGGAAGCAGAGTCTGGGGACTTTGGGTTGGGCTCTCCAATCTCTGGAGCTGAGGTCACTGAGGTGGTCAAAAACTCCTCAGTGGAAAGGCTCCGGGGGTGGATGAGATCCGCCCGGATTTCCTTAAGGCTCTGGATGTTGTGGGGCTGTGTTGGTTGATGCGGCTCTGCAATATCACGTGGACATCAGGGGCAGTTCCACTGGACTGGCAGACCGGGGTGGTGGTCCCCCTATTTAAAAAGGGGGACCGCAGGGTGTGTTCCAACTACAGGGGGATCACACTCCTGAGCCTCCTGGTAAGGTCTATTCAGGGGTTCTGGAGAGGAGGGTCCGTCGGATAGTCGAACCTCGGATCCAGGAGGAGCAATGTGGTTTTCGTCCTGGCCGTGGAACACTGGACCAGCTCTATACCCTTGGGGGGGTCCTGGAGGGTGCGTGGGAGTTCGCCCAACCAATCTACATGTGTTTTGTGGATTTGGAGAAGGCGTTCGACCGCGTCCCTCGGGGGGCCCTGTGGGGGGTACTCTGGGAGTATGGGGTACCAGGCCCCTTGATACGGGCTGTTAGGTCCCTGTACAACCAGTGTCAGAGCTTGGTCCGCATTGCCGGCAGTAAGTCGGGCTGGTTTCCGGTGAGAGTTGGACTCCGCCAAGGCTGCCCTTTGTCACCGATTCTGTTCATAACTTTTATGGACAGAATTTCTAGGTGCAGCCAAGGTGGTGAGGGGATCCGTTTTGGTGGCCTAAGGATCAGGTCTCTGCTTTTTGCAGATGTTGTGGTCCTGTTGGCTTTGTCAGAACGTGACTTCAGCTTTCGCTGGAGAAGTTTGCAGCCGGGTGTGAAGCAGCTGGGATGAGAATCAGCTCTTCTAAATTTGAGACCATGGTCTTGAGTCGGAAAAGGGTAGAATGCCTTCTCCAGGTCAGGGACGAGGTCCTGCCCCAAGTGGAGGAGTTTAAGTATCTCGGGGTCTTGTTCACGAGTGAGGGAAGGGTGGAGCGTGAGATCGACAGGCGGATTGGTGCTGCGTCTGCAGTGATGCGGGCGTTGTACCGGTCTGTCGTGGTGAAGAGAGAGCTGAGCCAAAAGGCAAAGCTCTCAAGTTACCAGTCGATCTACGTTCCTACCCTCACCTATGGTCACGAGCTTTGGGTAGTGACCGAAAGAACAAGATCGTGGATACAAGCAGCCAAAATGAGTTTTCTTCGCAGGGTGTCTGGGCTCTCCCTTAGAGATAGGGTGAGAAGCTCGGTCAGCCGGGAGGGGCTCGGAGTAGACCCGCTGCTCCTCCACATCGAGAGGAGCCAGTTGAGGTGGCTCGGGCATCTGGTTAGGATGCCTCCTGGACGCCTCCCTGGTGAGGTTTTCCGAGCACGTCCAACCGGGAGGAGACCCAAAGAAGGACCCAGGACATGCTGGAGGGATTATGTCTGTCGGCTGGCCAGGGAACACCTTGGGATTCCCCCGGAGGAGCTGGTCCAAGTGGCTGGGGAGAGGGAGGTCTGGGCCTCCCTCCTTAAACTGCTGCCCCCGCGACCCGACTCCGGATAAGCGGAAGAAAATGGATGGATGGATGGATGGAAACCAGACAAGCAGAAGAAGAAGAAAATGGCTGTGAGTTAGTGAGCTTTGCATCTTTCTCCCAGGATGAGCTAAGAACAATGTGAGTCTATTCCTGAAAAAATAAAATAAAAATTTTCAACGGCAACATCCCATTCATTTACAAGAAGGAGGCGAGCTTCAAAATCTGGAATCAGGCACTAGTGCGCATATGTTTTGTTTTGACTTCAACATTCTCACTTCAGCTGCATTATCCAGATCCTCCTGGGGAATCCCAACATATTCCCAGGCCAGTGAGGATACATAATCCTTCCAGTGTTAAAGTCCAATTAGTTGTCACAATGATGTGTGAAATTTGTTCTCTGCATTTGACCTATCCCCATGGGGAGCGGTGAGATGCAGACACAGCCGTGCTCAGGAACCATTTGGTGGTTTAACCCTCCAATCCCACCCCTTAAATCTGAGTGTGAAGCAGGGAGGCACTGGGTCCCATTTTTAAAGTCTTCGGTATGACCGTGGATTAGAACCCATGATCTCCTGGTCTCAGGGCGTACACTCATACCACTAGGCCACTGAGCTGGTGAGTTCTGGATCTTCCTCCTCCTAATGAGACATACATGGAAAACCTCTGGAAAAAAAATCACGTAGGAGGCTTCCTAATCAAATGACCAAACTACCTCAGCTGACATATTTCAACAAGGATTAGCAGCTCTACTCCGAGCTGTCCCTGGACGACAGAATTCCCCATAAGGCCAAGTGCCGCCACTCATTTCAACTGCTTGAAGTGAATCAAGAGCTTTGCCTTTATGCTCAGCTCCATTTCACACCCTCATTACTGCAGACAACGCTGGTTGGTTTATGTCACGCTCCGTCCTGCCATCACTCTTGGACAACATACCAAGATACTGGAACTCTTCCGCTTTAGGCAAAGGCTCTTCCCTATCCCAGAGGGATCATTCCTCCTTTCTACACTTCCAGGTTACTCAAATCAGCTGGATAGGTTGTTGAGAACTTCAAAACACTGTATCATTCAGAAAGTTCAAACAAAAATAAAAATATTCACATATTACTGCTGTAGGCTACATGTTTTGTCATTGCTTTAGTGATACATCTTAGATATGTAGGCTAAATTAAAAAAAACCTTGGAATGCAATCTAGTTTCCATTTTCTGCCAGACACACCCACCGGAATGCTGCCTCTTTGGAAACACACACACACATGCATGCACACACACACACACACACACACACACACACACACACACACACACACACACACACACACACACACACATTATCATGCCTTTCAAGCTGGAGCTGGATGCCTTTGAGGTCCTAGCTGATTAACGGGGAACATTTAATACAAAAAAGAAATCAGGAAACGTCTTTTCAGAGATAGAACCTCCTTTCTTCATGCCACCTGTTGGCTGAATGACACTTGAAGTTGACAGCTGTTAAATGTTCTGCCTCTAAGCTCCGGAGCACTTGGCAGAGCGGCCCATCACTAATCCAGTAAGCACACACACTGACTTACAACTAGCTGAAAACACACAGAAGTAAAGAGAGGTGGAGACTTTGACAGACAGACAACAAAAGTTGAGAAAGAGTGAAGCTGAAAGATGGACAAAAAAATAAAAAGCCACGAATTACAATGGGAATATCCAGCAGCTGACAGAAGGAGGTTGGTGAAGAAGGGAGGGACTGATGAACTGACTGCAGGAGAAGTGGGTCAGGATGAGGTGTGAACATTGGAAGCACGTGAGCGACATGAAAATATTGTTAAAAAGAAAGAAGCAGGCATTTAGGCCGGGGGCTACATGAGCGATGAGGGAGAAAGCAGAGAAACAGGGGAGCAGAGAGGAGAAGCTGGGGTTTGGAAGGTGTCCTCCAAATCCATTTGTCACCCTGAGACTAATTAGTGTTTGGGAGAGGGCGTCTGGTTATAAATAGGCTCGGGAACGCGTGTTTGACAGGAGGGAGTCTAGGATTTGATGGGAAGAAATTAATCTCACAAGAGAACTCCCAGAGGATGGACGACGCCACAAACAGACGGATATCCCAAAAATAAGCACACCATTTAATCAGCTGCCTGCTCCCATCCAAACGGGCTTTGGCTCCAGCCTGTTTGGTTGCTGCCCACGCAGCATTTATCTCAATGAAAACCCACACAAAATGCTTTTGAGGTAAGACTGTATATGTTGAAAACTGATCAATATGTGTGTTTACATAGGTACTATCAACCACGCAAAACATGGACCTTTGGGAATCAGATGGACGTTCACTCATGTAAACACAGCACAGGGAAGGTGATTTGAGGGTTTTGATGACAGAATCTGTCTTTAACGCCACAAATATGATCAACACAAAATTAAACCATACTGCTAATGCAAGTTTTCCTAATGTCATGAAGCCAAACTTCTAGCTCGTGGTTTATGTGGCTGGGGCGATGATGGCAGAGGAGTTAGGTGTCCACCGTCGCCGTCGTTGTGTCCTCGAGTAAGACAGTTAACCATTTTTACTGGTGGTGGTCGGAGGGACCAGAGGCGCCTGTGCTCCACAGCTTCACCTCTGTCAGTGTGCCTCAGGGCAGCTGTAGCTGCAATGTAACAAGGGAGTTTTCCTCTCCACTGTCGCTACACGCTTGCTTAGTATGAGGATTGCTGAAAAGACACTGACACAAGTCAGTGACTTGACGCCATCTGCTGGGTTCCTTATATTGGAAAAGTTTAACTAATTGGCATAATGAACTGAACTCAATTGGAATGTTTACTTTGTGACATGCCTTGAGATGACTCTTGTCGTGATTTGGTGCTATATAAATAAACAGAATTGAAATGTAGCTCATCACTATCAGTGTGGGAATGGGTGAATGGTTGTGTTGTAAAGCGCCTTTGGGGGTTGTAGAACCCTAGATGGCGCTACAGGCCATTTACCATTTTATATGATCATTGATGTCAAATTATAATTTTTATCTTATTTTATAGCAACAAAAACTGCTAATTATGAGCTAAAGAGTTTAACCTTTGTCTCTGACATTCAGCACAGCTAAATAACTTGAATTACTGATTTCTGGTATTTTTTCAAGATGGTCTTTAGTCAATATTTTAAAAAATATTTGTTGTTTCTGCCATTTTTAAAATTTTGCTGCAGTTTTTTCCATTCAATTAAAATAAATAAATCAATAATGTTAAAAATAACATGTTTTATTGTCTTTTTATGGTAACATCACAATATTTAGTGTTATAACAGACTTGTAAACAGCTCTGTTTGCATCTGTTTGTTGTCTCAGAAGATTATGGTACATCACAGTAAATAAAAGACACAGAGACAAGGTACCGTACCAGCCACAGGAGCAACGTCCTAGGCAGAATAAAAACAACAGGTACAATAGGTAAGGCAACTATTACTGATTAATCCTACTGAGAAAAGCATTATATAAATTTTCCGTTTTATACCTGGAATATTTCTAAAACAAATTTCTGTAGAAGGCATCTCCCTTTTTTACTTTGATGGTTTTGCAAAAGAACAGCCTCCCTGCATTCCACCTCTTTTGCCTTTTTTCTCTTTTCAACCTTCTGACTGAATAGCTCTTCATGATTTGAAACATACTTGAGATATTTCTAGTTCTTAGATAAAAGCTTGTGAGTCACAAGAGCCATGTTCCCCAACTCTTTTGTGGGAATATCTATAAAGATGAAAATGCAGCAGCAGCATCTTTTATTCCAAAAATAATCTCATCTACACTAGAACATCTGGTTATTTCTGTTCCATGCTTATACACTCATCCTCTGTCTGGTCTCACCAGTGATGTATAAAGGCTCTATTTTCTCCACCTGTTGATGATGCTGCTAGCCACGGCACTGACCTCATGTAACCCCACCACCATCACCAAAACATTTCAAGCTCAAAAATCCAGTCTCTCTGATCCTCAGCACAAATCCTCAAAATAAACCTGCGTCTGACCCCCGGCTAACCCCAGCGCCTCTGGCTCAGCTTGACGGTGGTTGATAATCAAGACATAAAGCTAAAGCTGAGCCCAGGGAATGGCTAAAGGAGACTTCGAGTTATGGCTCAATCATAACCTGAATCCACCTGCAAATAGCTGGTTTCAACCAACTGGTTGGTGATAAAATTTTTATGGTGACATCAACAATACAAGAGTAACCTGCTGGGACAGAGTGCAGACACTAAAGAACACTGAAAGTTAATGTTCTGGTTTAAACCAAGCGTTGTTTGTGGTGTTGATCTGAAAAAAGACAGTGATGGTCGGTCCACTCATTGAGTTCTGTTCATGTGTCAGTAAATTTGGTTTGTTGCAGCAAATTCCTACAAAAGAATCACTGTTTCAAATAGGCTGTAGCTGGTAAACATTCACGTATGAAGAAGCTGAAGAATCAAGCTGTAGCCGCGTGCACACCAGAAGCAGTGGGCTCTGAACTCACTGCTGAACCCTGCTGCCTGTGAGTCTTCTGCCCTTCCACAGATTACCAGAGAGTTCAGTGAAAAACAAGTAATGTTGCATGCTTAAAAAACTATGCACGAGATTAAAAGAGCCAGTAAGTGTGAGTGTACATGACATCTTATGAGCTAAAGAGCAGAATTCATGCTGGTGAAGGCGTTTCATGTCCAAACTGATCATCTCTTCTCAGCTTGGCGGGGAGCAATTTAATGTGTCTCTTGGATTTATGAGTGTGTTATAACCAAACTGATTCTTGACCTCCACCAGATATACTGTATTTGGTTTTTGCGCAACACTGATCAAAATTCATTTGCATGTGCGGTGAATGCTAAACGAATGATTTTGTTTTAGAGAACATCAATCTTGCCTCTTTTTTAAATGCCTAGGGTGTTGTTTTTGTGTGGAAAGAAAGCTCTGGTGCTCCTGTTTCAGGGGTGAAACGTTTGTCTGAGGAGTGTGGGTGGAAAACAGCAGGATGTAGATATGCAAACATCTCACCCCTGATTGGCTAACAGCAACACGACTCTTCCACTGTCTTCATTAGCTCTTCTTTCTTAGGTAAAAAAACTCAATGTTGCTGAGTTATCTCCACAAATAACACAAGCCTGAATGTTTCAACATGTTGTGGAGCTGCTAATGCTAACTGTTGGATTATTTGTGTGTCAAATGACCGTGGTCACCTCAGCGCCAGGCTTCTATGCGACCTTTGCTTGACAGTCTGTTTATTCTAAAGTATATTGGAATTGTTTGTCCTTATCCATAATCACTTATTCAGGAACAAACACCCAATGATTTCATTATCTTTTCAGTTAGCATGGGCGTGGCGTAGCTACGTCTCACACATAGCTTCCTGGTTCTCATCCACTCAGGGAATGCAAAGATGACAGGGGTGGGGGGCCCTGGAGAGGGTTATTAGATGATGTAGGTATTCTGTACCATTTCTCTACCTTTTATATATAATCAAGATAAAATTTAATCACTTCCTCATCGTTTTCATTGAAATTGCCGTAAAGTGCTCTTTGAGCAACTCTCCTGTGAGGAAAAGAACCAGGAATGGCGCCAGCCGCAGACCAGATCACGGACCAAAAACTAACACTAACTGTTAGCTTCTACTAGCCAAGGCGTTCCCTGCTCTCTCCTGGCTGCTAGATCAACAACAGCCCTCTGAGGTCGCAGGCCAAGGTGGGCGGGTCCATGAAAACAAATTTTCCCTGTGATGTAGAAGAAACTGGCTTTTCCTGACTCTGTTATCTATTTCTTTTCTGTGACTAATGCAAGCAATGTGGATGGAAGAAAATGTTCAAATGCAGCTTGCATATAGGCTACATCAGAGTGACCAGTCGTATTTCATAAAGAACAAGTGTTAGGAAGACCTTTAAGCCCCTTAAAAAGGTGAAGACTTATTTTTACTTGGCAGCACTAGCACACAGAATATGATTAATGATGATCACTTTAACTGTTGGATGTTTAAATAAGATACTGTTTGTACTTTAAAAGGTCACTAGCATTTGTTGTTGGGTTGTTGTGTTGGCCAAAACCCAAAAAGGTTAAGGCAGCTTTACAATACGATTCTATCAATGGTGGACATTTGGTTTTATAAATCAACACCTGATCACAAAACACGTAATAAATTACAGTCATTAGCTTTGGTCCATTTCATGCTCATGCTTTTTCCAAACAAACAAAATATGAGTAAACATGTACAGAGTACAGGCTGTGGAGTAATTTATCTATTTGAGTTGTTTGGAGGCTTCTTTTTGGGTCATCAGTGCCACAAGCTGTCTTTAGCTGGTTTTATTTATAGACACAAAGATAACAAGCTGTTACAAACACTGTTTGAGCAAAACTGTAACTCAGCCTAAAACATTAATGGCTGATGTAAAACGACAAAATACAATAATTATCAGTAATTTAGTTTGTATTATTATTTAACCAGAAAGAAAATCCTCCTTTTCAAGGGAGACCTGGTCAAGATAGGAAGTTTTTTTTATCTTGACAAAAACAGTATTTTGAAAGCAGCTTTGAGATTTAAATACATTCTTGATATTTAAGTGATCATTTTGCATTAAAGCCACACTATGCAACTTATTCATATTTGTAAATCATTTTCTTGAGCCAGTTTGTGCTAAAATGACCTTTTACAGGATTAATGAAATGCTACTCAGACCCTCACCGCCCTCTGTGGCCAGAATACCGCATGTGCAACTTCAGAGTGGCTGCAATCTGCTTCCAGCATGATTCCTGCATGTTTTAGATCATGAACACAGCTGATATGTTTGATTTAGTGATGAACCGCTCCTGTAGACACTAATGAAGGCTGAGGAGACATTTCAGCAGTTAAGGTGTTAAAAAGTCGAACGCACAGCGAGGAGATACATTTCATTTTCGATTTGACCACAGAGAATTAATAACGGACACTAGGGGGTGCTGAAAGCAAGCAAAATTGCCAAGTGTGCCTTTAAGAAAACAAGCTGGAGATGGCCACAACCAACCCCCACCCCCACCCCTCCCCCGCTCAGGCTGCTTTAAGCTGAAAAGTTTTACTTTTGCTTTCGCTAACAAACAGTAGGGGGTGCCAAAACTGCCAAGTGTGCGTTTAAATACTGATGCAAAGGTTTTATTTCAAATAAATGATCTAAATTTTCACAATTTTCTGGTTAAACCTTTGATGTCCACACATATAATAAATAATAAATAATATTATAACAATAATAAATAAATAAATGGGGGGAAAAAATAAAAACAAGTGGGCATTTTATCATAACATAATATAAAGCTTCATTTTAAGGAAGATTTTTATTTATTTATTTTTTTCATTTAAGCATCCTCATAATTTTTAAATTTTATTGTTACTGTGGTGTTTTTTCTCTTGCACTGAGTGCATGTTTCAGTAGGATATGGAAGAGATGAGCAGTGATGGGCACCTGTCACAAATAACAGTGGTTAGGTTTTAGACATTGATCTGAAACAGACATGCTTTCCAGCTTGAGGCAAAAATCCACCTAAATGTTCACAAACATAAAAATTGTCCTCTGGAAGTAGACTTTCTCTGTAACTAGAACTCATTTGTGATCACATTGCAGAGGAACAGGAAATGTTTCTGGTGGAGATAACTGAAAAATTATGTATTTCATTTGGATTGTACCACTGTTTTATGTTGCATTACCATTCAACCCTAAAAATCTTAGATGTTATTAGTGAAGCATCCATTAGTAAGACCATCATCTACACACACACACATTTCCAAGAGCAGCAGTGCAGGTAAAACAATTTTTGAAGAAAATTGCAGCCGCTGATAGATTCTAAATATAACCTGAACACCGGCGGTGAGAGCCGATCCCCACAGAGCGAGAGCTACTGTAATGCCAGAGGTCGACTGTTCACATCGTGTCAACGTGACTGCAAAGGAAAAAGAAAAAATATCAAAGAAAAACTACACTTTGAGGGTAAGATAGGACTCTCAGAAATACTGTCACGAGCCCTTCATCATCTCCACTCCTCTGCCTCTACACTAACCACTGTCACCCTTACATCTCATCATTTCTTCTCCATAGTTGTGACAAGCGAGCTTCCCAGGATTCGAGTAATGTTTCAGCCATGTCTGGAGAAAAACGAGGCTCAGCAAAGTTGCATCCTTTAAAGTAAATCCCTGCTTGTGTAATCTTTGGCTCAGTGTGCAGCCATTTAGCTTCTGTGAAGAATTAACTGTTGGTTGTCTGAAACATGGTGAGAATCTCAGCAGCAACGCGATTAACCGTTTAAGTCAAGCAGAAACACTTGACATATTTAGCTTACTGCTGCAACAAAGTGAGGATCTGATGCTTACATTTTCTTCAAACACCTCCAATTGAATTCTTTTCTGTTTGTTAAAAAAAAAAGCAACGAAAAAACACTGATGTGAATTAAGTGTAAAGGAGTAAAATACATGTTAAGTCTTCTGTTTTGAAGAAGTAGTGGTGCACAATTTCAGGGGGAAAATTATAATCATGATTATTTTGATACATTTTAAATTCACAAATTCTTAACACTATAACTAATTCATCTGGAAAACAGAATATTTATGACTCCTCTTCAGCCAAAAGCACATCAAGAATGTCATGGTGCAACTTATCAAAATAAAAGTATTACCTGAACACACTCTGTAGAGCACACTAGACTGTGTATCTGTGTTCATTATAACAAAGTTCATCTTTATAATTGGATATTTTGAATAAATGACTATTTTGATTTTAAATGGGCTATGTTATGAAAGTATTAAGTTTTTATACAAATATTTTGATGGCATAAACCCGAGTTCATATTTTATAGAGACTGCAGGCATCAGTTCATATCAGCAGGTGGTAGGGTTGCACGTGTTATTTAGTGATTAGAATGTATCCAAGTTAAGAGACTAAAATGAAGTGTTTTAACAATAAAATCAACATAGACCATAAAAATACCTTATGTCAGGCCTATTAAGAATGAGAAATAAATCAGACATATTCCATAACTTTCAAATAAGGTCAAAAGCCAAAACCCGTTGGTTAATAAAGATTGTTCCTTTTAAAGTAATTTTTTCCAATAAATACTACAAGTTTTCCCCTATTGTAACTGTTTTCCTCTTCAAGAGCCTTGTGCATGGGATTTATACCGGTGTGCCAGTGTGTTTTACCCTCATTCTGCCATCTTTATGTGCACTGATTTTTTAAAGGTGATGACTTTTTTCTTAAGTTATAATAGTTCTATGGTTGACACAAAACATGTTTATGAAGTTATTTACTCAAACTCCTTCTCACATGAAACGATTTCAGAAGTTTTATTCCTGACATTTTCAGTACCTCCCAAAATGAGCCGTTTCAGGGCTCTGTCACTTTAAGAAAACAAGCTGAAGCTGGCCACGCCCACCCATCCTCAGCTTAGGCTGCTTTAAGCTGAAAAGCTTCAATATCCGGGAAGGGCACATAGTAGAGCCACTGCTTCTTCAGCAGATCTTTCTTGCTCATGAGAGGTGGTTCTAGTCTAATTTCCCCTTTTGTGACATCACAAGTTGAGCTTTTTTGAAATGACTTGTTTTAGGCACATTATTCCTAAAGTCAAACGCTGACAAAAAAAACTGATGGATAGAATTTTTTCATGTTTGGAGTATTAATAGAGGCAGTAGAAACACTCATGGCATCACAAAAGGATGCAAAAGGTGAGTTTTGCGTACTATGTTCCCTTTAAAACACAGCAGAAGTATGTGAGTTTAGCCTTTGGAGGGGACAAAAGCACAAGACATTGAAAGAGAAATTATACTTGAGAAGTGAAATGTGACAAATTATCCAAATATCCATTTTGTTGATTAAGTTGTCTTTGTGATAATTTAAGGCAGAAATAAAAAAATGAATTAAAAGTTTAATCAACTGCAGGCTTAGACGTTAATAGACAAGACCAAACAAATTTTGTCAAATCTACATCTCACCATGCATGCATCTCCTCCACAGTTATAAGAAAACCCAGCACACTAAATGTCAGCTGCCCACTTTTGATCTCCCACTACACGTCTAAAGTCATTTAAACTCTCTCTGAAACACAACGTCGTGTAGGTGTTTTTGGAGGTGGCAGGAAAAAGAAATGTCATTCATTCTGGAGAGTTTACTTTGTTTAATCTCTGAAGCTGCTGATTTGCTAAAAGTGTACTCCCCCAAGCGAGTGTGTGTATTAAATAACAACTCTTTGATCCCTGCATCCCCCTGACGTTGATCCTAAACGCACGCATGAGCATGGCGCAGAGACAGAACACATCAACTCTCAGCTCTGAGATGAGATCAAACTGAGGGTGGGATGAATAAATAATGTTTAAACTCTGAAGGGTTCAGTTGACTAATTAACAGGGAAGAAGAGTGTCTTCACAAGAAACAACAGTGCAAGAGAAGAAGAAAAGGCCAAGTGGTGAATCAAGGGTTACTTCACAGCCATAAAACACACTGACACATGGTCACTAGCACACTCGTGCACATGTATACAAAACTTCATTTGTGACTGCCTAATCTGATAAGAGAAGAGAGGAGAGGTGTTGGCCTATATTGACTAAAACTCTGTGGGCTAATGAGAAGTCCATCACACGGAAACACACATACACACACATACACACACCCATTATTGTCCTATTGCTGTGGCTGAGTGTGAAGGCGACATTTTAGCCTTTTTTGCACAACATTCTTCAGCTGGAGGGAGATTTAGAGAAAAATCACAGTCACTAGTGATGATTTCTTTCCTCTTTGACACTTTTAGCTTTGTAGCCAAACAACTCACTAATGCAGGCTGTCACTGAGGTCATTACAGTGGATGTAATTATGAAGAATAATCAGTGTAGCAGGCCCAGCTTGCTTCCTGAGACCACACCGCCCCTGAACACGAGCCATGACCAGGAAAAGAAAAGGGAGTGGCATTTTTTGACACGAAAACAGACATGTTCACCATAAATGTAAGCAGGCAATGAATCCAAATAAGCTTCAAAAGCAGCCGGAATAAAAGTGTGCACTAAAACTCCAAATGTAAATCAGTGTGAAAGCTCCAGATGCAACAATAGAAATAACAAGAACATAAACTGACTTGCTACAAATGACTTAAAAACCCCCAACGGGTGCACAGGAAGTCACGGCAGAGTTTGTAAAGAAGTTCAGCGCGAATGTGTGTGCAGCAACAGCTTGAGTCCTAAAGGAGCCAGCGAGCTTTGAACATACAGGAGGCAAGCAGAGGCAGACAGCAGAGCTACGTGACGCCCATGACAACAACCACAATCAAACACAAACGCCTTGTCACACACATCCCGAGAGCCCTCAGTGCTACAAGTTTGCCTAGATGAAACATCACAAGCATGGCTGCTAATTTACCAGGTTAAGAAGGATTTCCTAAAACAAGAAAGGAACTTGAACACACTCTCCAAGAGCCCACCTGAAGGATTCACAGCATTCTCCATCCTTGCTCCTCTCAGCCCTCTGTCCCTCACTTTCTCTTCTCGCCTTGGTCATTCCATCCATACACACATTTTCTTATTTATCCACTGCGGTTGCCACCACAGTGGGACACTGGCTCAAGCAGAACGTAGTGTAAAAAAAATAGAATCAAAGACAGGGAAGGCAGGGAGGGACAAAAGGAATCGAAAAGAGGCGGGAGTGAGGAGGAGAATTGGAAGATACAAAGTGAGTCTGAAAGACGCACGCACAGCGAGGGAAGAGAGGCTGCCAATTCTGAACATTGTCTTTTCCTCCTCTGTCTTATTGTGTGTCCCTGGCTGTCTGTCTTGTTTGCTGCTCTCTCCATCTCCCTCATTATGTCCATCTGAGCGGTTTTGCCCAAGTAGCAGGGCAGGCGGTGAAAACATGGCTCGCTCGGGCCCTCAAACACCTTTCAGACGGGTCACCTCCCGCTGGCCACTGGATACACACCTATGTGGCTGTTTGCTGGAGGCCATTCGCTAAGCAGGTGTGTGTGTGTGTGTGTGTGTGTGTGTGTGTGTGTGTGTGTGTGTGTGTGTGTGTGTGTGTGTGTGTGTGTGTGTGTGTGTGTGTGTGTGTGTGTGTGTGTGTGTGTGTGTGTGTGTCTATAACTGTCCTGTCAGCCAGCCAGAGACCCAGATTACAAACGTTCCACTGGCACGTCCCTCTCCGTCCGTTGCTTCTGTCACCCCGGCAACACCTCCGCTCCCTGCATGTTTTCCCTGTCCCCTGCTCATCATCATCCCTTCCTCCTTTTTTCACCTCCATCTGCCTCCACTTTTCCCTCCTTGCATTCTTTCTTTATTCTCTCTGTTTTCATCAATATTCAAAATGAGAAGCACTGACTCCTCATAGCCCACAGGAGCAGGTAAGCTAATCAATCACCACATCTTGATTTGCTTTAATAAAAAGAGCCTCATCAAGGCGGTGTATAATACACACTACACAGCCTCATGGGTGCTTCCTTGCTTAAATAAAAACAGCCAATCACCAACAGGGGAGGTGGAAGGAGCGCTGTCTTAATTACCACCAGTGGGCCGGGGTGCATAGGTGCACGAATCTCTGCTAAGCTCAGAAATCCCTCTGACCAACAGCCGCGGTTTGAAAGACAGACGAAGGGAACTTGTTCGCTCTTTTGAGACAGAACTGATGTTATATAAATATTTGAGATGTCTTCATAAAAAGCAGAAAAGGGTCAAGCAGTCCTCAAGGAAGGACCTAACATGTTTTTTATTGTTTCCACCGTAATATGAAATTCTGATGAATCTTTACCAAGTTGATTTTCATTAATGTAAAAATCAGTGTAACCACAAACTTTATTTATTAGAGATCTCTTTTTTTATTAATATTATTATAATGTTTTTACATAGAGGTAAAAAACATAAAAAGAACACCATTTATTGTCTATAAACTAGTTTGCATTGGGAAGAAGCACCAAAGGATCTTTATATGTTTTGTTTTTGTTACTAATCCACTCATCACAAAAAGCTCCTACTTCATCACATTCAGTCATTTATAGCACAAGTATGTGCAAAGTAACACGTGCTACAAATCAAATGACTCAGCTGAAACATTAAGCTAGTTGTTCAAAATGTGTGGGAAGGGGGGGGGGGGGGGGGGGGGGGGGTCATTAACTGTGTGTGGTACAAAATTACACACAAAGTACCAGATTTACCTTTGTTTCTGTCATCTGAAGTATATGTACTGCTGATTTTTATGGGCCAATTTTTATGGCTGATGTCTGGATGTTTTCAACCGTATTTTCATGCTAAAATGTCACTAATAACATCAGTTGATGCACAAAATTTCTTAAGCTGAATCAGTTTTTGAACTCTGAATTTAACCAACTGTTAAATCTTAAAGGGATATTTTGCAACTTTTTAATATTTTTAAATCATTTTCTTAAGCCAGTATGTGCTAAAATGGCCCTTTACAGGGTCAATGAAAGGCCACCCAGCCCCTGTCGCCCCTTGTGGCCAGAATATTCCACTTGCAACTTCACAGTTGCCGGTCCGGTCTGTTGGCACTTGGCAAATTCAGCTTGACCTATCTGGCTCTGCAGTCTGGCTCCAGCACGTTTCCTGCATGTTTAGATCATGAACACAGCTGATTTGTTTAATTTAGTGATGAATAACTTCTGTAGAAACTAATTAAGGCTCAGAAGACATTTCAGCAGTTAGATTAGTAAGGTGTTAAAAAGACAAACGCACAGCAAGTAGAGATAAGTTTTACTTTTGGTTTCACCAGCGAACACTAGAGGGTGCTAAAAACAAGCCAAAATTGACTAGTGTACCTTTAAATTTGTGCACTTCTCAGTGTTAAAGTCAGACACCTAAATAAAGTTAATTTAGAGTATTTATTATGCAGATGTTATTAGTGAACATAAAAATACATTTAAATTAAATTCTGCAACAGCACAAGGTTGCCCGAAGATGTGCCTGACTTTAAATCTTTACTATGGACTAATATTGGCCGATGCCAGTAAATACTGGCCCGATATATCAGCCGACCGATATCGGTCTACCCCTAATCTGAAGCATCAAAATATAAACTACAAAACCTTTTATCTCCACACATTGGTAGACCTAACTAAGAAACCAAGGTATATTTGAAGTTGAAGGTTTTTTCTGAGTTAAATCTATAAATTATTAGTATCTTAACTGTTGTAGATAGGTTCCCGAACAGCCAGAGTTTGGAGAAGTAGAGCTTTAATCAACAGAGCTAACAGCTAGTCTGAGTGCGACAAAGACCATAATGGATTGCTGCCACTTAAAAGAAGCTCCAACCTCCACAATGTTGTTTGTTTTATAAACCTTAACACTACCAACAACTGCATATGACATGGTGGTTATTTTGGCAGACATGAACATTAATTCCTTATTGGACCTGACCTCTAGATGCACAGTATAAGTGCAGCATTTTGTTGCTGCACCAAATTTCATGCAAACAACCACATAACACAATAGTGTAAATGTTTATAAAGCAGCACTGATTAATGCTGTTTTACTTTGGTCTTAGCCTATCCGTTAGCCTATCAGTGCTGTATGTCATGATCACTATTTCTTTTAATACAGGCTGCCTAAAACAGGTATGGTAGATTTTTATATCTATAACTTCAAAAAGGCCAAAATACCCCTTTAAGTGAAGTCTAAGTACTGAAGTCTAAGTCTAGAGGAATCCTTCTCTTCGTCATTGAAGGAACAGTTGAGCAGGTGGGATTGTGAGACAAATGCCCACCCACCACGTTCACTTTGAAGCTCAGAGGATGACGCCCACAGACATCTCGCCCTATGCAGAGCTTCACCTGCTGAGCAGTGTGAGCCCAACAATGGCCACATAGGGCTCGACAACTGCTGAACACACAGCTTTACTCCCCACAGCTCAAAGACACAAGGTGAGTCGGCATTTATTTAATTATTTACGGCACATGAACTGTGTGGGACGGGTGGGACGCTGGGAAAAGTGTTCTCTTTGGAAAAGTGACAGAAGAAAAAACAACAACATGTTGTTTAGGCTGTGGGTTAATGCCTCACAAGGACAAGTAAATAACAAGCAACAAACAACGTCTCCCCTACCTTTTAACAACAACAACCCTCTACCCACCAAGCAATTTAGCGCCAACAAATACATACAGATGAGATATTAATGGCTTACTGTGTCCTCTATGACCTTTTAATTATTCTGATTTGTGTACAGAGCTGGCGTGGCGTAATTGCATTAACATCTCTTCAGGTTTACTTAATGTTCTAGTGGAGAGTGTGATGTGATCCAGTGAGCAGATAGGGCAAGACACACGGTTCTGTGTGTGTGTGTGTGTGTGTGTGCGTGCGTGCGTGCGTGCGTGTGTTAACAAGTCACCAGAGATTTATTAGCTCAGTCACCAACTAGTAAACCCTCAGATGTGCAATTATGCTCTATCAGCAAATAAATGACTTGGTCATTACAAACCATAATTGGTTATGGAAGAAGGGCCACAGATATCACTCTTTTTACTTCCAGCTGCTTTCACTCCGTTCTGCAGCTTTGCTGCTTGTGTTACCAGAAAACTCTACTTGGCCCCTGTTTGCCCCTCTACTCCTTCCTGTGAGTGTTTCCCTGGAGAGAATCACAACTCCTTCTCTCCCTTTATCTTCTGAGGGAGGCATCTGGAAAACAGACCCAGTCTCCGCCTCTCTGCATCACAACCAATCATCCTGATCTGCCCTTTCCACCATCCCTTCACCTTTTTCCCAACGCTCACTCCACCTGAACATTTTCCGTTTTAAGGACATCCTTGGGTTTAGTGAAAAGATTTTCAGATTATTAGGTATTCATTTGAATTTGAAATTTAGATTAAGCCATTTTCTTCTATTTGTCTGTTTTGTGTAATTGTTTGTTACTGTGATGCAGTTTGATGCCTGCTGCTGCCTATCTTGGCCAGGTCTCCCTGGAAAAAAGAGTTTTTTTTAATCTCAGTCGAATCTTCCTGATTAAGAAAACGTTAAAGGTTGAATATGGAACAATTTATTAAAAAGCTATATTTAAAAAAAATAATACAGTATTTCCTTTAAAAGCAATATTTTAATTAAAAATAATCAAATATTTATTTTGAACACTGGGTTTATGTTTACATCTACCAGCCAATAGACCGTTGCAGGTTGCCAAATATGGTAAATAGTCTGCTCGGCACAGCGAGGCTGGCATTTTGGAAAATGGCGGACTCGGCAAGTCAAGCAGCTGCTTCTGAGCCCAGAGGATGTCGTTATCCTTCTCAGAAGAGGAGTGACCATAAAAGATCTAAAACCAGAGTGAGTTTAGGTCGTCACTGGACCTGGTGCTGGCTGCTCACTTCATGTATTGGCAGTGAGGCATCCTGATGGCTAGAAACCTTGTTCTATTGTTGCAACTACAACCTCCACACACTAGATGTCACTTTGGCATTTGTGTTTCATATTCAACCTTTAAATAAGAAAAAAAAATAGGAAAAATGTTGTCAGACAGCAAACGCTTCATGTACAGTATCTAGAAGAAAAAGTTGCCAGATGAAGAGGCATTAAGTGTCAAGATAAAAGCTATCCAATGAAAACTCAGGAAGTCATCAGGACAAAGACAAAGGGAAAATTGTGAAAGGGGAAAATGGCATCAGGCATCAGGAAATATAGAAAAAACTCTTGGTTTTAAAAAAGACTAGAGATGTCAGATAAAGAGGTATGAAGTGTGAGGAAACAATTATAAAGATTAACATTGCAAGACAAAAAAAGCATCAGGTTTTAGGGTAAAAGACCAAAAATACCTTCGTCCTTTTCATATAAGAGTGGTTTTCGTGTTTTTTATTTTTGACGTCTGATGATGTTTTCCTGGGACAATGCACTCCTGTACCATCAGTCATTCCCTTCCTCTTATCCTTACATCCGCCCCTTTATCTCTTTCCTGCTAGCTGTTTGCTGTTTTTGAGCTTATCTCACATTCTTTTCATCAAACTGTTTGAGTATTGCTGTAAAGAAATGTGTTTCACCTACAAGCTGAAAGATGTCCACAGAGTTTGAACACAGCTTTAAAGTCACCATGTGAGGTTCGGTGCATCATCACTGGGGTCTTTAGTGATGCGATTTTAGTGACAGGAAGTTTCAGTCCTGGCAAATCCTGGGAGTGGGTGTTTAATTTGCTCTGACACGATGCATCTGACCCTCAAATCCCCGGTTTTGCCAAGACCAGACGTTCATGGTCATTTATGTAACAAGCTGGATGAGGCTGTAGTATACTGTTGTACACTTTGCCACAGACCTCATTGCTCCATTCAGTTGTGTGTCTGTCCAGCTGCAAGGCACTTTGGTCTGCTTCCATTATTACAACCTCGGAGCTAAAAAGAAATTGAGAGGTTCCAGACAAATTCACATTTGTCTGGTGATGTTTGGCTAAGCAGCAGTAGCTGTAGGAGTAATACCAAATTGCTATGAATTTAAAAGGAAATCAAGATCTGAGGGATGATGTGACACTAGACTCAGTCAGCTGAGTGATCAGGAGAGGGTGGGTTAATGGGTGTGCAGCTGTGGGCCATGTAGGTAGCTCATAATTCAGCTCAAGTACAAAAAACTGACAGAAACCTGAGAAATGATGCCAACAGAAATACGACCTTTCAGACTAGAGTTTATTGCAACGCTGCACCGAAATCGCCCCGTACATTTAAAAACCTAGGAACTACTCGTCTCATTATACCCCATCTTGGCCACACAGGACATCTGTAACCCCACAGGGCAACAGATAAGAGGAAGTCCACGAGGAAAAAAATAGAGACGTCGAACCGATAAGAGCTGCTTTTAGAAAATTCAGATATTGACAAAAGGGAAGAGGAGCTGGACAGAAGTGGAAGAGGAAAGTGCGTGGAGCTGAAGGAGAGGATGGATGGATTTGCTGGGTAAATGGCTGCAAGCTAATCATGATGCTAACAGTAATGGATAGGCAGGGCTGGAGATTGCCTCATTTAAGGCCACTTGAGTGTCATTTAGGTAATCTCTGCGACGCGTTTACAATGAATGTGACTCAGAGAGGCAGAGTGGCCTGCATAGGGACCACTGACAAGGGCAAAAAGATTGTTTTCTTCAGCTGTGGTGTGAGATAGCTAACATAAACAAACACATTTCCACTATTTCATTTGGTGAATATAGTCAACTTCAGGAGGCATGTGGGTGAATCAGAATAACTCCATCCATCTTTGACTCAAGAGACCTTTTTCACAGCAGAGTTCTGACTAGAATGAATGAGGCCCAGCTCTCGAGGAAAGACAATTATGTTGACTTTTGGGTCTCCCCTTCTGAACATCAGACGACTGATTATCATAATGAGTCTAGAAATGATTTTATCAGATATTCCTGCCGTGTGTGGTGTGTTAAAAGTGATCTGGGAAACTCGAAGGCACGTCGGAGCCGCTCAGATCACAAATGAGGAATACGCTGGATTTTCTTGGCATGATATCAAGGAAAGGTTAGCATGCTGCTGTTGAAAGTGACGTTTAGCCAAACAGAAGTTGAATTGACAAGAGCACTCTGCACGCTTCTCCACCATATTTCTTTACTTCAACGTCACGTTTGATCTCAAGAGGTTTTGCAAGATTTCCCTTCTGACCGGGGAATGTTCATGTGCGAAAGCAGTTCTAGCCATGGCCTCACACCACACTTTATCACTGCATGTGTGGTCTCTCGTGTTTTTAAATTCGTACAACAATTTTAAAATCCTGCCTTGTGAATTGGACTTAAGGGAAAGTAAGTGTGCATTGACAAGGGGCTGCATTCCATTTAGAATAAGTTTTTTTGTTCATGGCGCTGACAGAAGTGGAATGCAGCCCTTTTCAGTAAACATGCATCTGACCCGAAATGGGCCCACTGAAGAGGAAACACAAGAAACTGGGAGAAACTCCTGACTCTTGTTTTATTCCTCAGCTGAAGCCAGAAACATGATACTGATACCTGTTAATGTTCGTTTTGATTGTTTGTTTTCCATTTCTGACACTATTTAGGTGTTAAATCTACACTCTTTTGTTTAATGCATCTCCAAAGATTTCGCTGGAGCCTTGTTGATTGTGCACCACCACCACCACACTGCAGCAGTCCTATGTTTTTTGGCTCCCATAACTCAGTTTTATGTGATCGAGATTCCCACAGCCCTGGCTGCTGCCACTTGGAGACAAATGGCCCAAGTCAGACATCAATGAGTCATGCAAACTGAGAGGCAGTGATGAAATCAGCTTTTGAAGCCTTTTGTGTTTCGGTTTTATTCCTGGCTGCATGTTGAATGTGTGTCAGCCAGCGTTCGTCACTGTGTGGGTGAGTTTCTTCATCAGCAAAGATCCGCCTCAGAAAAGTGTTAACATTAGATGTGATCGGTCCAAGAGGAATTTAATGCAGATATCAGAGTCGTGTTGGGACTTTAGCTTTTCAGAATGCAAGAAAATGAGACCATGAGAGAATCACAGTGATGTCTGTTTAAATTCCTCTCAGAGGGAAACTCAACGCTTCTCCTCAGCTATCTTTGAGCTTCTGTAACAGCAGACACTTAATGTTGCTTCCCATTATTTCCTATTGAAGCCCAGTTGAAAGACTATGATTTAATACTGTTATGAACTATTTAATACAATTTTCAAACTACTTAACCCTTTCATGCACAGGAGTCACCACCTCCATCACTGGAGGAGAAGGCCTGGAGCTGATGGAAACAGTGGAATACTCTCTGTCCAGGTCCACTGGCCTTATGCGGGTCACTAACTCAACCAGCCTCCTTAACAAGACTCAACTATAGCCATGGTTCATGAGGCGGCTGAAAAAAGTGCTGCTTTTCCTGGAGTGAGGTGGATAGTGTCACAACACTTTCTATATGCTTAAAGGCTGAAAAGGTGCTAAAAAAGAGTGATCTGCTCAAAAAATGAAAAACAGCCTTTTTGCAGAGGATATTAACACCAGCATGTTATTATTCATCCCTCTTCCTTCAGGCAGAAGGTTGAGCAGCTTTAAAGGCCAGACAACATGATGAGGAACAGCTTCTTCCCTAAGAGGCTCATGAACTCTGACCCCTAAGATGCCTTCTGATCTTTGTTTACTATTTGTTTGTAAATGACTTTGGGTTATGTAATTCTCTTAGGCTGGTCTGAGTAATGCTTTTTTATTCTCCTATGCATCTAACACACTGTTAAATTACATTATTAAATAAATGCCAATAACATAATTATAATCCTATAATCTTACAGCATTCGTTTGTTTTTCACAGCAGATTATAAACGTCAACATAAGCAAAGAGGTAAAAAAAGAAGAAAACTCACTGAAAAGAACTCGTTTAAAAAGACATTCAAATGATCTTCAAAATGTTGAGTGAAACACTTAAATCCTGATTCACACGGTAGCATTTTTAAATAGGCGAACAATTTTCAAAGCATGAAAGAACACACATGTGGTGATAAAACATCATGGATCTATTCGTTATGGTCTTACAGTGTGTGGTGTGCAGCAACTTGACAAAAACTTCACACAAACTTTCAGTCACAGACATTGCCCGCTCAGACAGAAGATCTCGTGAGATCAAAAGATCAAAAGTGAATCTGAAGTAAACAAACATGGTGGAGGAGTGTGTGCACATCCATCACCTCGCTTTCTGATTGGCTCCACGTCACATTCAACAGGCAGAACGTTCATTAATCCCAGAAAATCAGAGCAAGTCAATCCAACACATCTGAAAGCCCAAATTAATGATTAATTAATGATTGATTCAAGCAGTGTTGACGTCCTGTCCAGCGGACCAGAGCACTCCTAACACATCACACACGGTAAGATTATCTGATGAGATTATCTTTAGAGCCATTGCGATAAGCGTGCACAATTTTTAGATTGTTGGAAAGAAGTGGGGCTTGTCAAAACTCATCAGGCTTTAAAGGTGTGGTTTACTCATTTATTCAATACATTTGTAGTGTAAATCAATGCGTTATGAGGCATTAAAAAAAGCTATGATGCTTTTGTTGTGTGATGCAGAAGTTTGCTGGTGCAGAGGTGGGCTGAAAACAGCAGGATTACTCATTATCATTAATGATACGCACACATCTTGCATCTAATTGGATAACAGAACGTGTTCAGTCATGTTGCAAAGGAGAGAGACACTCTCCGCTCTCTCTCCTCGCTGCAAAAAAAAAAACGCCTTCTTGTGGGCGGGCGCGTGCCAAGAAGGGAGAGGCCATGAATGCTAATTCACAGTGTGATGTAGATCTGTCAGGCTTTGCAAATCCTTGAGTTTCACCGTCTATTTTCTATCAGAGGCTAATGCAGCAGATAGGTAGCCTGGCAAGCCATCCTATATATGTGAATATATAGTCTGACCACGAACCATTAACGGCTCTCAGTCGTGAGGCGGGATCTACAGTTGTCTTTCAAAATGTCAGCACGCAATTGGATAGCGCTAGGACCAATCAGAGTAACGAACAACGTGACGTAATCACAGCGATGGAAAAGCGGGACCCACTAATGGCGTCAATGATTTCTGTCGTTTTTGTATAAAAACATGTGAATATCAGGTGTACTGGGACATTCCACTACTTTGTTTGATAAAAATAAGAAGCCGCTAAGTATAGCCGACAGACTTACGCACGTTGGAGTCTAAATAATCCAATGTTGATGACAAAGCCGTTTCAAAAGAACGTGGCTCCGGCGCTGCCGCCATGTTGCTTGGGTTCGCGGCCGCAGCGCTGACGTCATCGGCTACTCCCGCTCTGTGATTGGCCCACAATATAGAGCGCTGTGATTGGCCCAACCAAAACTATAGCGAGCTGTGATTGGATAGACACAGCAGTGGTTTGGGCTGCGAGGGTTCCAATGAAGCGTGCCTAGACCAAACTCTGCAAAGCAAGAATTGGTCTAGTTCACTAGGCTAGAAGATAGGTGTAGGAGATATTTTCATGTTCAGCCTGCATGAAAAACTCAGAAATGATCATTAAAAAATGTGTTTTCAGTCAATCACACCTTTAATAAAACATCCTGACTGATGCTATATTCATGCATGAGAGGCTG
>SSNS01000118.1:387746-421568 GCA_006937985.1 Aphyosemion australe
CTCAACTATAGCCATGGTTCATGAGGAGGCTGAAAATAGTGCTGCTTTTCCTGGAGTGAGGTGGATAGTGTCACAACACTTTCTATATGCTTAAAGGCTGAAAAGGTGCTAAAAAAGAGTGATCTGCTCAAAAAATGAAAAACAGCCTTTTTGCAGAGGATATTAACACCAGCATGTTATTATTCATCCCTCTTCCTTCAGGCAGAAGGTTGAGCAGCTTTAAAGGCCAGACAACATGATGAGGAACAGCTTCTTCCCTAAGAGGCTCATGAACTCTGACCCCTAAGATGCCTTCTGATCTTTGTTTACTATTTGTTTGTAAATGACTTTGGGTTATGTAATTCTCTTAGGCTGGTCTGAGTAATGCTTTTTTATTCTCCTATGCATCTAACACACTGTTAAATTACATTATTAAATAAATGCCAATAACGTAATTATAATCCTATAATCTTACAGCATTCGTTTGTTTTTCACAGCAGATTATAAATGTCAACATAAGCAAAGAGGTAAAAAAAGAAGAAAACTCAGTGAAAAGAACTCGTTTAAAAAGACATTCAAATGATCTTCAAAATGTTGAGCGAAACACTTAAATCCTGATTCACACGGTAGCATTTTTAAATAGGCGAACAATTTTCAAAGCATGAGAGAACACACACGTGGTGATAAAACATCATGGATGTATTCGTTATGGTCTTACAGTGTGTGGTGTGCAGCAACTTGACAAAACTACACACAAACTTTCAGTCACAGACATTCCCCGCTCAGACAGAAGATCTCGTAAGATCAAAAGATCAAAAGTGAATCTGAAGTAAACAAACATGGTGGAGGAGTGTGTGCACATCCATCACCTCACTTTCTGATTGGCTCCACGTCACATTCAACAGGCAGAACGTTCATTAATCCCAGAAAATCAGAGCAAGTCAATCCAACACATCTGAAAGCCCAAATTAATGATTAATTCAAGCAGTGTTGACGTCCTGTCCAGCGGACCAGAGCACTCCTAACACATCACACACGGTAGGATTATCTGATGAGATTATCTTTAGAGCCATTGCGATAAGCGTGCACAATTTTTATATTGTTGGAAAGAAGTGGGGCTTGTCGAAACTCGTCAGGCTTTAAAGGTGTGGTTTACTCATTTATTCAATACATTTGTAGTGTAAATCAATGCCTTATGAGGCATTAAAAAAAGCTATGATGCTTTTGTTGTGTGATGCAGAAGTTTGCTGGTGCAGAGGTGGGCTGAAAACAGCAGGATTACTCATTATCATTAATGATACGCACACACATTGCATCTAATTGGATAACAGAACGTGTTCAGTTATGTTGCAAAGGAGAGAGACACTCTCCGCTCTCTCTCCTCGCTGCAAAAAAAAAACGCCTTCTTGTGGGCGGGCGCGAGCCAAGATGGGAGAGGCCATGAATGCTAATTCACAGCTGTGGTTTGGGCTGCGAGGGTTCCAATGAAGCGTGCCTAGACCAAACTCTGCAAAGCAAGAATTGGTCTAGTTCACTAGGCTAGAAGATAGGTGTAGGAGATATTTTCATGTTCAGCCTGCATGAAAAACTCAGAAATGATCATTAAAAAATGTGTTTTCAGTCAATCACACCTTTAATAAAACATCCTGACTGATGCTATATTCATGCATGAGAGGCTGAAGCACCTTGCTTGATTCTGGAATAATCTGTTCCAGATTCTGTTTTCTATTTCTAACTAAATTGGCTGCTCTATAAATGGATGCAGCACAAATGTTGTTTTATTGCTTTAGAGAAAAGTCAACAAACTACACAAAAAACTAAATTAGTCTTCAACACGCCAGACATTTTATTTGTAGGACTCTGTCATCATACTTGTTTACTTATTTTATGTCTCCAAACACTCAGATTAATTTGAGTTCTTTTGTGAGACTTCCCAACAAATTATGTTGAACAATAAGAACATTTTCTAATACAAAAGAAAATTACTAATGAGCTGCTGGGTATGCACCACACTATTTTCTCTATTAATTGTATTTTCTGATGTTTTTTTTTTACCTCCTGAAATCCACTCAGCCTGAGTTTTAATTAAACCCACTTTAAACTCCTCATATAGAGTTTCTAAAACTGTTCCATAGGCTACCAAATATAGACAGGGCTTTACATTAATCATGCTGCTGCACTGGCTCAGCAGTTCTGTGAAGTCGTCCCCTGAAGGTCTATCCATCAATCCTCCTTCCCCGATGACCACACAGTTCTATGACGAGGCCAGTCTTCATCCTTCAAGAACTCACAGCAGCTCACCAGGTTGTGCAGGAAAATGTTTCTCTTTGAAGTTTACTAAAAGAATCGGAATTTTGAAGAAGCATCAAAGATTTATGTAGATTTTGTTGCACAAAGAGCTAAAAGCACTCCAGTCTTAATCAGTATCGGAGGAGCGAAAAGAAAAAGCCTAAGTGCCGTGTGACGTCTTAAGGAGCTTTTTAATGACTGTTAAAGAGAGCTGCTGGACCTCTAGCTGAGTGGATGAATTAGGATTCAGAGCTGGAGGACACAAAGAGCCTGTCAGGTCTGAAGGAAATCCAAAACGAGTCGGCCAGTCTTTTCTGGACGGGACCGTGTGACATATTGATCGGATATTGGCTACGCGGTAGTGCACTTGGGCTCCATCGCAGTCACGGCCACACTCTGTCACTCCTTCTTTTCAGATGTTAATTTGTGGAGCTCTGGATTTTAAACATTCTGCCCTACATGGTGGCAGCCATCACATTCAGAAGAAGACCACTACATCAAATGCTGCGAAGACGACAGGAATGTTAACGCCGCAGAAGAATTTAGGAAGAAGAGAGGTTTTTATGCACCACTTTGTGTGTACCTTGACTTACTTTAACTTTGGGTTGTATGTCTCGTTTGACCTTGCTCGTGTCCCTCCATCCATCTTTTCTGCTGTCAAAATGCCAAACATAAACGCATTCATCACTCCTACAGCTCATACCATACTGTTGATGAGCTGAATTATAAGATTAATGCTTACAGAGTGGCAAATTACAAGAACTTTTGATTTAAGAGGCTTTATGGCTTCATCAAGCAGCTTCTTATAGTGCTCGAGCTTATCAGTGCAAACCCAGCCGTCCTTGAAAGAGAAAAACAAGTTTTTAAGGGAAAAAAGTCTATCCAATTTGACTATTATCAGCGAGGCATCACACTGCAAAGTGACGTTTCTGTAAAGTTTTGTTTTGCAGAGATGCTGACACGGATAGTCTGTGAGCAAACACAAAATACTTTCACTTGAGAATCCACTAATTGGCAGTTTAATTAGTTGCAGTTAGGGACGTCTGCATCAAACAACAGGTCGAAACATCAGCAGAAATGAGCTGCTGCATCGCACGTTCTGTAGAAATGCAGAAAAGAAAAGATCAAGGTTATTTTTATGGGGTGAAGAAGGAGTAGTAAAGGGAAAATGTCTATTCCCAGTAAAACAAGCAGAGGAGAGGGGCATAAAACTAAACCACCTCTTGTGTGTTTATATGAAATCGTTTCTCAGCCTGCCCTGACTGCAGCAGCAGATATATGTGTTATGTTGAAGTACTTTAGGGGTTTCATGTGTTTTCTCTGCTCAACAAGGCGGCTGCACGTCTTCTGAGGGCCGCTGGTGAAATTTAATTTGGGCTTTTCATCCTTGGTTTTGTGTCAATCATCAAGGCCAACAAACGTGCACCTGAGTCTCTGTGTGGCATGTTTTATAGCCACAAAGCAGGTAAAGTGTTGGATTTAGACACAGCAGAATATTGTTTTATATTCATATACAGTCGCTTTTAAATCAACATAGAAAGAAAAGAACACATAAGAAATTAGGTTAAACCAAAATGTGATTTTTTTTATATAAGAAAATGACATAAAAATGAACTTTTTTACAACAATCTCACACATTCACACACGTAGTTTGTGCTGTGCAGCAGTATTATTGTTTTATTAGCGGCGCCTACTGTTTAGGAGGAGAAGTGCAGCGAGCAGCACTCTTGCAGAGTGATTCAGTTGCAGCACAGAGCAGTTTGCTTATAATCACGTGAATCGACTAATACTTTTCAAGAAAAAACTCAAATCAAAGCATGCTGACTGAATACAGTGTGAACCAAAACTGGCATTTCCTTTTGATAATTCAAGTCTTTTATGTTTTGAATTTCCCATCACAGCTCAGCTGTTTAACTGCGTGATTATTATCTTTTTTAATCTGTAATGCAGGTTTTTGTTTGCAGCAGCTTTTGAATGTCAGTAAGCTTTATTTTCTCATCTATGCGCCTCTTTATTTGAAAGGTTAACTTAATTTTTTGCTCAAAAAATGGAAAACGCATTTAGCTTCTCACTGCTGAGTTGCTGAAAGAGTCTTTAGCTCATCTGCTGCTGGGAAGTTTCTCATATTGCACCAAGCGTCTTTTTGGGGAGTAATTGTGAGCTAGGATCTTTGAAAATGTAACGAGATAGTGTTTAAATAAAATAAATTAGGTTGTTAAATTCTAGTCTGGTGGAATTGTAAGGGATCGATATATAATCACATTGTGCTGAATCAAATTTTCCATTAAATTTGACTGAATTGTGATTGAAGGGTGAAACTTATTAGTTTATACTGCTTATGTATGTTCGGTCTATCAGCTCATTAGCAGTGTGCTGAAATGTGTGTTATATCAGCCACAGAAGAGAAAGAAGCACAGCCCTAATACACAGAGAGACATGACGTCATCGTTCTGTCTAAAATGTATCATTAGTCTTATTTATGTGTGTTTGTTCATGTATCTAGATATAGTTTTCATTCATTTATTCATTGATTGATTATCTTAACCATTTAATCCTCGGAAGGGTGATGGAGAGCTAGTGTCTAACTCTAGAAGTCACCAGGTGAGAGGTGGGGGACATCCTGGGGAGGTCGCCAGTTCATCACAAGGATGCACAGACAATCATTCATACAATCACTCACATAGAGACAATTTGGTGTCTCTTTTGTGCGTTCATTCTGTGTTTCTTCTAACTGCTACTTGGTTCTTTTTTTTTAACACAGAAAAGAGTTGTTTTTTTACCTTTTTCTTGCTGATGTTGTAAAAACAACTCTTTTCTGTGTTGAAAAAAGAACTAAGTATGCAATTTGGTGTCTCAAACTAAACTAATTTGCATGTTTTTGGTTTTATGGAGGAAACCAAAGTACCTGTCCATACAGAACAATCACTTGATTGCTTTTACTGTGGCCATTTTAAGTCTCTCCCAAGGCAGCTGAATTTTGGCATTCCTCAGGGCTTGGTTTTTGGGCCCTTGTTGTTCTTAATCTACATGCAGCCTCTTCAGCACATCTTAAGTTCATTTAGGTATGTCACCTATCACTGCTATGCAGATGATATGCAATTATACGTCTCTTTTAAGCCGACTGAAAATGTCTAAACAGCATAAACTGTTTTAGCTGCATAAAAGCCTGGATGGCAAAACATTTTCTTCAGCTTAATGAGCATAAAATGGAAATTCTTGTTTATGCACCTGACAAGCACAAACACAATTAGCAAGGCACTAGGTCCATTGGCCTCATTTGTTCAGCCAATCATTAGGAATCTCTGAGTTAATTTAGCTACTGGTTTCACCCATTGACTGTATGTATAATGGACAAACCCTCTGTGCCGTCCAACTGTAGGTTTCTGAAGAGCTGAATTGAAGCCCAGTGGGTGGTTTCCACCACCACCATCTAGGCAGCTTCATGCGTCTCGTCAC
Source organism: Aphyosemion australe (assembly GCA_006937985.1). NCBI lineage: Eukaryota > Metazoa > Chordata > Actinopteri > Cyprinodontiformes > Nothobranchiidae > Aphyosemion > Aphyosemion australe. Next base: position 393,471 of record SSNS01000118.1, read on the forward strand.
TCCCGCAAAATACAAAAATGGAGTTGAGAGCAGGGTTGTAAGGGTGAGGGCAGATGAATGACACCCATCAAACTCTGAGCTGATGTAGCTATGAGCTAACTGAGCTAACCAAATCTAATGGAGGTGGGCAGGGGCTTTAAGCCAGAAAACCTCGGTTGAGCGTCTCTTCTACCCTTTTGCCTTTCAGGCTATAACACTTAACGTGAGGGGGCAAGCCACTAGTGCTAACAACTCATCTGATACCTGTCAATCAAATGGAAAGCATTTGTAATTTCAAGCTTTAATTACATCTAAACGGATGAGTTATAAAAATAGTCATCCCGGTCAGAGTTGTCATGATGGTAAATAAACCTATGAAACCTAAAATGTTTTTTTTTTAAGTTTATTTCTGCTGTGAATTTGGCATTTTCAACTTGGGAGTCAATGGGAACTTGCTCCTTTCTGCATCCAGTCCCTGGAGGGGGGAACAGCAATTTTTGTCACTTCCGCATTGGCTTCGGTTTTGGCTGCGTTTGCCCCGTTGGTTTCACCTTCGATGCTTATGTTCAGTCATTGACTCACACTTGCTGTGCTCAATTATGCAATATTGCCAAATTGCGTAATTTCCTTCACCTTTCTGCATATTTTCACCAGAAGAGTAACAAAACCTCTAGTAGTGGCAAATGGAGGTAGAGCACTTACACTGAATATGGATATACGACTAGAATAAAGAAATCAATGTGGCCTCTGTTATCACTCACAGGAAAGATTATACTGTAGGTATTTGAATTTAACAACAAGTTACCGATGAGTAAAATTAGTTCTATTCAGTCTACTATAAAATCCAAAAATCAGAGAAGCCAATAAATCCAGTCACATGTGATCCACTTAGGAATAAAAACTTAGATTTGGGTTGGTGAGCCAGCTGGTAGATTGCTGCAGTCCTAAAACTACTCATATCTCTAAGATATCATGAGAGAAATATTTTGTACACCCTTAAACCTCTCTTTTTTCACATTATACCGTTAAACCAATGAAAATATAATGAAATTCCTGGTTTAAAAAAAGCCTCAGGCTGCACCAGAATCAATGGCTACAATTTTAAATGTATCATTAACATAAAATATTCCACTTCAGATCTATACATAGTGGTATGTTGCACTTTTAGGTCAATGACAGAGATGTCAGTGGGACTTCATCTGGATCTTGATTGGTACAGACATCGAGTTTACTGCATCCATATTCACCTCCGTGACGAAGGAAGTGTTTGGAATACGCCTTCAGTGTAGCATTAAATTTGCATGCAAGGAAAGCTGTTTCTTGACTTAGTGAATTTTCAAATGAATACACACACTGACACACACTGACACACACAAACACACGGATCCACATGAGCGAACATCAAAGATCAAAGTACAGTTTTGTTGTTCTCATGAAACTATTTTAAGCTGACACTACCTGGGGATTGTTAGAGCTGCTGTCTCAGCTGCTAAAAAAAGGTCACGTTCATGTCAGTTATCAAGGTTTTGCTATATCTTTGATATTCCCAACATCTAATTATTTTTAGGAAAACACACTAAGCAAAAATGCAGTTAAAAGTTATGAAAAAAGAAGCAAAGGGAGCAAAAGGAAACTCCCCTGTTAACAGGTGGTTAGAGAACAAGTAATCCTTGGCTCTCCCATGGGAGATGTGAGAATTTAGTACTTTAAGCCCGAAAGATCCAAGAAGAACTCCCAGACTTTATTTAAAACCCCACATTCAGGAACAGCTTTACCCCAGAGTTGAGGTAATCATTTGAACTCCCTGGGACCAAACCACCTATCATCCAAAATCCTTTCACTTTCAATAAGAAACTGCAGTTTTCATCGTGATATTATTGGTGTCATGTCTGTAGTTCAAACACAAAAGTGCGACTTGTTTTGTTCAAAGCAGAAAAGACAAGAAAAACCTCCAAAAATAAACGCCACTGTTTAACAGAACCTTGGATTCTAGAAGGAGTTGAAGCAGATAAGGCATTGAGTCTTACGCACAAAATGAAACGAATGTTACAAACTGGTTCAGTTTGCATATCTTACTGCTACAACGGCAATTTAATATGAACAAATCTCTTTCGTCTTTCAAAGTTCATCATTCTTCAGCCATCTTGAATGTCAGAGAGTTAGATTTAATGGGCTCAAATCGATGCCACCATCCATCTTGGATGGCAGCAGCTCTCATCTGTCTTTATAAATGCTAGCGGTCCCTGTGGGATCCTGCTGACCTTTAGGCTCCTTCACCTGACTAAATATTAAACGGAGATGCAGCCACTCCCAAGCTGCTGCAGAAAAGCCACTACCATGAAGTTGACAAATTGGAGATGTGTGCATATCGTGGCTGAAAGCAGTGATTGAGAACAATTTTTCTTTTTGAGCTTAAAAATAAACAACAGCTTTGTCAGATGAAAGGTCAGGCTCCATCTGCGTCACAGGAGGAATGAATTCAGGTAAAGTAGAAGTATATTGAAAGCAGGGATTTCAGAGTAAAACTGTTACGGGAAATAAGAATAACGTAGAGAAGACTTGAGGGGAAATGAAAGTGGGAGTGTGACCCCTGTCATGTGGTGACAGTTCAGAAATAGAGCAGGGCACGGGCCCTCGTCACCTCAACATCACGAAGATGACAGCTTGTGTAGCAAACCATAAAATGAGTAGAAGTCCCAGCTATTATGATGAGATTCAGACAAATGAGAGCCTGCACTTATAAACCTTACAGAGACCTGGCTCCAACTGTCAAGTAAAAGAAAATCAAGACTCATCACCCTTAAAAAATCCCTGCCATACATGATTACCAGCCGCTGTGATGGGATGATGGGACAGTGTGAAGGTGTAAAAGGCAGACCAGAAACCCATGGGAGAAGTCTGGACATCCTGTCCTTTTCCTCTAAATTAGCTCCTCCCATCAACCTCTCCCTGCACTTCCCAGTTCCTGGCCTTTCTCTTTTGTGTACTGGGGTGGTGATAATGGCAGGCGGTCAGTCACGCAAAGTCTGACCCAGATACACTGTCCAAGAAATCTGGGCTGATGCTCTGTTCTGCATCCTTTCAGGCAAACCCGCCTCTTTATTAGTCATGGTTGAGCCTAAATTTTAGCTGGTGCAACTAGATGGTAAAAAGTTCAACAAGCTTTCATGGTAACCAATCACAGCCAGCTCGTTAGACCAATACCAGCAGCGAGTGGCCCGCTAATTCATGAACAGCTTCACAGATTGAAGACCACTGCAGCTTTGCTTTTTGATGTGTCTGGCAAAAAACACAGAATTCTGTATTTCACAGGTAAAAGCTATTCATGATCAAAAATGCCAATCTGAGAATCCCCTGTGGCCCTGCTCACACCTTGCTGCATGGATACGGTTACCAAGGAAAGCAAAAAGAGGGGTAGAGAGAGCGGTGCAGAGAGAACCCAGCAGGGAAAGAAGGATGGGTGGGGATGAAGACGAGGCACCGAAGAAAATCTGAGAGAAAAACAAAATGTGCCTTTTATTCTGAACATTTACCACCACCTGGCCTTGATAAGAGGCGTGCTTTTATATTAGGTTTTATCAAAGGTCTATCTATCATAAATACAGCAAAAGATCTCATGTATTGTCATTACATGTTTTTTCAACCATCTCCAATTATGATTCCCCATCAGAAAGATAAAAATAACATCTGGAACGTGCAGAAAAGCTCAGTTGTGTTTGTACATCATGCAACCAGATGTGAATTTAGAAAAATAAATAATAATAAACAGTTTTGGTGGATTATTGAGTCCCTTTAAGTGCAGAGTAGCTTCAGCCATGTTTTATAAACCAGTCATGCTCAAGTCCAACTGTGTAACCAAGTGCCACAAACTGTGCACCAAATTTGTTATAAATACTTTAAAAAACAAAAGAAGTAAATTTAACTGTAGCGTTTTGTCTACAGTAGAAAAATTTGATTTCTTACGTTGTATTGACTTTGTAAGGAGAGCACTTTCAGTTTCAAACACAGGCATAATATTATTAGTCATACAGTTTATAGTAATGGGCTGCATGCTGGTGCGGTTGTTAGCACTGTTGCCTTGCAGCAAGAAGGTTGCAGGTACGAATATGAGCTGCAGCCTTTCTGCATGGAGTTAGCATGTTTTCCCAATGCATGTGTGGGTTTTCTCCAGGGACTCTGGTTTACTCCCACAGACCAAAAACATGCATCTCTGGTTGATCGGCAACGCTAAGTTGTCTGTAGGCGTGAGTGAGTGAGTGAGTGAGTGAGTGAGTGAGTGAGTGAGTGAGTGAGTGAGTGAGTGAGTGAGTGAGTGAGTGAGTGAGTGAGTGAGTGAGTGAGTGAGTGAGTGAGTGAGTGAGTGAGTGAGTGAGTGAGTGAGTGAGTGAGTGAGTGAGTGGTTATTGTCTCTGTTTATCCCTGTTAATGGACTGGAGACTTGTCCAGGGTGTCCCTCACCTCTCGCCTAATGACTGCAGGAGATAAACATCAGCAACCTGCAAACCTACTGAGGATGAAGTGGTTAAGCTAATGACTGAGTAACCCTGAACATGTGGTCAAACAATTAAGAGAAGAAAACCATTAATGAGCAAAAATGATGAATAATCTTTGACTACATCCATAAACAAATGTGTAATGCTGATTTAGTTGAATGTTTACCATGTCAACCAAATTTGGTGAGTTTGCTTCCGTATTGTTTCACAATGTGTGGCACCTACAACAAACTGTACTGTGTGTATTTGCCTCATATGAATTTGGTCCACCTTGTCTGCTTCTGCATTTTTGATCAAATTTTGTTAAAGTGACAACGTGTAGTTTTTACCATTAATCTATGGAAATATCCATCGAAATGTTGTTGAAAATGAATTAAATGATGCCCAGTTGTTGAAAAATATTGGCGGCTTCGTAACATATAACCATAAAAATCGGATCTAAAATACATCGGCATGGGTCTATGGGTGTTTCTCAATTGCAAGGAACCTCGCCTTGATGCCTTGGTCCCGCCCCGGTTGCCTAGGAGATATGTCATCAGGAACCGTCAAGGCGTGTTCCAATCGGTTCCAATGTTAATGTGCTTCCGAGGCATCTATCCTCCGTTTGTTAGCCGTTTAGCTAATTGAGCAACACAAGAGGTGCCTTGGTGCCTTCTCTTGGTCAAAGATTTCCCAGAATGCAGCGCGATATTTTCAAACAGATGTGATCAGGAGGTGGCAGCAGCTACTTCGGGGGCAAATTTCCAGTTTAAATGTAAGTCAACTAATTGTAGCTATTGGGCTTATATCTAAAATGTTTATTTACATCCAAACCAGTTATCTATGGTTGGTTAGTTGCAGCTTCGGTGGCTAGCAGGTACTAACTCACTTACACATTTGATTTAACCAATATATACACAAATAAAAAAGTAAAAGGCTCGATATACATCTATATTATAACTTAAAATTACTATGATGGGCGGTACATAAACAGAGCGCGTAAGCAGGGGGCGGGCTCTGGCCAGCCGCAGTCATGTGGGGCAAGTCTGTTTCATTTAACCGTTTTCTTTGACCAAGGAAGGACAGTGTCCTTGTAAGCAAGGCGTCTGGCCTAGCAAGGCACTGCCTTGGCAGGCAAGGCAAGGTTCCTTGAGATTGAGAAACACCTTAAGTCTCTGAGCCACGCCATATTAGACACCATGTTTCCTTCTACGGGAGCCCGTGAGGACAAAACGCATTTACTGATTTGTAACAAGCAGTTACAAAACTTTCGCCATTCATAAACATTTTAAACATTTACCTCTTCGCTCGCTGCCAGTGATGAAAGGGAGTCTGATGTTATTTTGCTGGAGGTTGAACAATCTGATGAAGTACTCTTTCGAAAATTGCGCTCCCAGAGATTTTTGACCCTGATGGCCATCCGTTGGTAAGGTCTTACTCGAACACAAAAATACCGCTTTTGTGCAAAGATTTAGGTATGTATTAACCCCTATCGCCTGGGAAAATACACAATGTCACTTTAAATACATGATGTCATACTTTCTTTATTTTAAGATCTGATGAGGATCTGATCATTTCTCATTTGTGTTTTGATTGTCAAAATGTGATAATTTTTTTATCATGACTGAATAAATATTCAGAATCAGATTTAAATGGTTACAACTGAATACTCTCATATAATCAAAGTAGATAGTGGCAAGCAAACAAGTTCAGGAAAAGAGCTTGTCAATCCTCATAAAAAGTCTTATTATTTCTGACAAACAGTGAAAAAGCCCAACATGATTAAATCATTTGAAGATTCTCTTCACCCCAAAGCTGTGGAGGACTCTTTCTTCCTCCGTGTAATTGCCATCATTTTGTCAATGTGAGGCTACAACCAGCCACATTATTCCTTCAGTGTGTTGAGTCAAATGTATTTAAAGTGATATTGCCTAATTGTTTTAAATAAAGGATGAAATAAATTTTTAATTTCTGCTATTAAACAACCAAAAAGGCTTTTCCTGATGAAAAGCAACAATGACAGCACTGTGATTTATCACATAAAGACTTTTCTCCTGGTTAAGTCTGGATGCTCTTTTCCAGGTTCAGCCATCGTCTTTGTCTCCCTCTCCGTGTCCTTCATATGTCCTTGCATGACAGTGCAACTGCAGTGTGCTTCACAGTTTCTGTGGGAGGCATCTCAGGGACTCCAGTGTGTGGGAGAGGACTTGTGCCTGGCTTCCCATTTATTTGGGGCTTATCTCAATCACGCACACTCCTGTCATTCCTCCCACTGTCTCCATATTTCTCTGCTGTCAAGCGCTAGCGTTTAGCGCCACCCGCTTTCACTTTGTCTTTCAAACAAAGGGACACCTCTCAGTCTGTCACCAAGAAAATGACTGATGGGGAAATGATTTGTCTTAAATATTCCAGAATCTCTTTGCAAATCAACCCAGGCATCAAAGTGACAGCCAGCATTTTCTTAAACCAACCTTCTCAGCCACATTAATTAAAATAAAACGCAGAATTAGAGTAGAAAATACATGCAAGCTGCCAAAAGTGTAGGACAAAAATCTGCCGCTCAAATTCATCAAGACTCATAATGATGATTAATAATTGATGTCGTGATCATCGGCTATTAAAAAAGCAATGCTGTGGAGCACACGAGCGCATGCACACTGCCTGATTTCCTCCATCAGAGTTTATAGCTGCAGAGAATTCCTCCTGATTGAGAGAGCATAGAGCCAGCACTAATTAACAGCATTTGATTGTCTTGTCGCTGAGGTGCGAGTCATTACCATTGAATTTCCCAGCGTATGCAAAATTTAGTGGTTAAGAATTCCAGCAGATGTTCCCTACATTGACGCACTGTAGATGCGCTTCATTTGAATCTATACAGTGAAACATAATGAGAGGAGAAGTCAGGCCCCCAGCAGCCAATCAGGACGGAGTTTATGTTCTCTTCGTCTGCGTTATGGTCACGGAAACAACTGAAAATAATTCAATGGGCTGATATGATGAAGGTGACCTTTGGCATTTTAAATGTTTTCACTTCAACATTTTATCCCATTTTAACTTTTATTACTGGATCATTGCAGTATGGAAGCCCATTCCTGCCACTCTGATTAAAAAATAAATAAATTATCTCATAATTACGACTTAGTATCTCATAATGAGATACTAAGTCGTAATTATGAGATAATTTTTTTTTATCAGAGTGGCAGGAATGGGCTTCCATATTGCAGGACATTTTCATGTCATTGTTGCTTTTTTCTTAACCCTTTAAACAAGTCATGGAAATAACAATGACAATGCATTTTTTTAAAAATTCATTTATGAAATAAAGGTTGTAAGATAAAGTAAAAATATCTATCTATCTATCTATCTATCTATCTATCTATCATCTATCTATAGTAGGTATGGTTATTTTTCTTTCAGTTCATTTTAGTGCATGTTTCAGTTATACAAAGGGACTAAAATGTGTTCTCCTGAGAGGTTGTCCTGCCAGGGTTAAAGGAATACTTTTGCCATTCTGAAGTGTATTATGGTATAAAACTAATACCAACTGTACAGTAGATAGCTTCCTGAATGGCCTCACCTCGGAAAAATAACCACCAATTTCACATACAGGGTTATTTATGTGTAGGTTTGCTGTGAATTTAGCACTTCATGTGTTTCCAGGGGTCAAGATTGGAAGAAACCTCTTATTATTTCAAACAAAAAATTACTAATTCCACTAAAGAAGTTCCAGGAAATGTCTCCAAGAAGGTGACTGGGAAAATACTAGGCCAATTCCAAGTCCCTACCCAAATGCACATACTGGGTTTGTCCCTGAAATGGCCATGACAATGGTCTCTTTGGGACTGCCGAGTGAAAGCGGAGAAACGCATGCCAAGATGGTCCATTAAAATTACCTAACCTTAAGTTCCGATAGTGGAAATGGGTTTATTGTGCAATTAAAGTCATACTATGCAACTTTTCATATTTTTAAATCATGTTCTTGAGCCAGTATGTGCTAAAATGACCCTTTACAGGGTTAATGAAATGTCACTCAGACCCCCACCGCCCTCTGTGGCCAGAATATCACACTTGCAACTTCAGAGTGCCGGTCCGGTCCCTGCTGTACATAGAAAAATGGAGCAGACATGACTGGCTCTGCACTCTGCTTCCAGTTTCCTGCATGTTTTAGATCATGAACACAACTGATTTGTTTGATTTAGTGATGAACCGCTCCTGTAGACACTAATGAAGGCTGAGGAGACATTTCAGCAGTTAGATTAAGGTGTTAAAAAGACAAACGTACAGCGAGGTGATAAGTTTCATTGTCGAATTAACCACAGTGAATTGTGAATGTAACGGACACTAGGGGGTGCTAAAAGCAAGCAAAACTGCAAAGTGTGCCTTTAAAACTGAATGATGTAAAGGTTTATAGAACAACAGTAGCATAAACTGCTGTGAAATGTTGCAGATTGGAGCCATTTTATATACTTGTGTTGACTGTGCATGTTGGACAAGCTCATCTGTCCCGTTGGTTGTAGGCTGAGGTCATTCAGAAACCAAGATATTTATAACTTTTACACAGAAACACACTTAAAATGGCCCAACAGGCCCCTTAAGTCAGTAGATGTCAAGTTCAGGTGGTTGAGATGGACAGACAGAACATTTTACGGACAACCCTGAGTTATAAACCCTCAGGCTACACACATTGGTGTCACAGATCCATAAAAATAGGACATCAGTGCTTGTTATCATAGAAACTAGCACAGAAAGGCTGAATATTGTTCCCTTACAGCGTTTTTCATACATGTATTATGATAATGGAAGGTTTAAGGTGCAACTGTGGCCTCACAATCTCTCTCTACAAGCCTTCTTTGGTGCTTTTGCTTTAAATGTCTTTTGAACTTTTTGAATGGGACGAAACCAGCTAATTAGCCCCCATTTCTCTACAATTCTGGCATTTGCAAGTGGGATGTCGCCAGCAAGAGACTTTTAAAGAGCTGGAAAGCAAACAGGAAGTTGTAGGCTTCTCTCGTTGCCTCTCCACTGATCAATCAAAATCAGATGTTTTCAGCATTTCCCCTGTTCACCCCAGCTCAGCTTGTGCCATCGAGTATTAAATTAGCTGCATAATGCTTCACAGGGAGAATATCAAGAGCACAAAAGACCACAACACATTTACAAAGGTATAAATACAATACAGACCCACTAAGATAGAGAGATAAAAGTCTGCAGAAACAAAGAGAATGCAGAATCGAAAATTGTTTCATCGTCATTGAAATGTTCTATCACACATAAATGATTTAGGAGAGACAACGTGGGTTGCCAGTTGTTTGCTTCAGATAAATATTGCATAAGGTTAAAAATTGGAGAAAGAAACAGCCTGATGGCAACAAGCAACTAAAAGATAAATGTTTGGAGTTTAAGACAAATAGTTCCTCTGAGCTCCACATTGCCACATTGACAGAAGCACAAAGTTTAAAGCTGCAGTCTTACTAGAATACCTTTTCTTTTAAAGAAACTTCTCAAAAGATATTTGGGAATAAATTCTGGGTAGGTTGGATCCCTGCAGCTGAGCTTGCTTACCTCCTTCAGCCAGATCCCCACAACCCAGCACCAACACCTGGCCGAGCGGCCGCCCATCAGGTAGGAACACCTGGTAGTCGTCAGCGTACATCTCTAGCTCTTGGATCCCCAGAAAACCTCCTCAGTTTAAACACTCAACCTGCTTTACTCAGGGTTGCACAGCAAAAACCTTCAACTGAGCGATGCATCTTTGCAACACACTTGCATCTAATCTGCTGTATTCAAACTGCACAAACATCAGCCTTACGCCTCAGTGATTACGTTTTTAAGACACACTGATGTTAGAATATGGCAGAGACATGAATAGGCAGCCTGACTGATAAAGCACCACACACACTAAATAACAGCATCTCTTGCTCATGTTCTCTTCTTTGGAGGCAGGCACACGAGCATAACTATACATCTGTGCTCTTCATCAGAACCAGGCTTATTCACGGTGACGTCGGGAGACGGGTGCTTGAGGCTGCAGAAGCACTTTCCTCCACACTTTCTCTCCTCCATGATCTCCCTCTTTCTGAGTCTGAAAGGCTTCTCTGAAAGGCTCCAGATGAAAGGCTGCCCTCAATGGGAGCGTGATTGCAGAGACAGAGCTGGCGGCCCAAGGTGCAACCAAAATCGCTGGCTCAGAGTTGCCCCGCCCTTCAATGAGGCACACAGCCACTTTATGGGCAAAATGCACAGTTCTATCTGTTCCTGTTTACAGATGCACGCACCATTAGGGAGAAACAATAATATAAAAAGGAAACGCACATGCACAAAAGTGGTGATTTCTGCAACAATAAAATTAGTTTCAGATTTGTACACATGCACAGAAAACACACCGACTCCAGAAGACACCGCTCTCTTATCGTGCACTGTGTTTTTGTGCTAAACTAGCAAAAAGCCCAAGGAGCCATGCCGAGAGCAGTATTCACAACGCTAATGTCTGCTTATGTAAAACTGAGACTTCAAGAGGAAGCAAAGCAAATCGCATGATGGGCAGAAGACTGTCAAAACAGCTCAAAGAATAAGATTTATTTTATATAAAACGGTAGAACTACAAGCAGCAAAGATTATTTAAATCCATACTATGCAGCTTTTTCATATTTTTAAATCATGTTCTTGAGCCAGTATGTGCTAAAATGACCCTTTACAGGGTTAATGAAATGTCACTCAGACCCCCACCGCCCTCTGTGACCAAAATACCACACTTGCAACTTCAGAGTGGCGGGCCACTCCCTGTTGGACTAAGAAAATGGAGCTGACATGCCTGGCACTGCAGTCTGCTTCCAGCATGTTTCCTGCATGTTTTAGATCATGAACACAGCTGATTTGTTTGATATAGTGATGAACCGCTCCTGTAGACACTAATGAAGGCTGAGGAGACATTTCAGCAGTTAGATTAAGGTGTTAAAAAGATGAACACACAGCAAGAAGATAAGTTTCACTTTTGCTTTCACTAACGGACACTAGGGGGTGCTAAAAACAAGCCAATACTGCATAGAATCCCTTCAATGATCACAAGAACAAATGAAAGTGAAAAATATAGATTTACAAAGTTATTTTGTGGAGAATAAACCTTGGTCATAAAAGATTCAGAGATATATTTGCTGTTCTATTCGTTGTTTTTTTCTATTTTCATTTAAAAAAGCAAAGATTTAAATGTATAAATCAGAAGCACACAGAAGGCAGGAGTTCTCCTTGACATGACTTGTCTACAATAATAGCACATCCGAGTGTGTTCTATAATAAGCAAAGTTACAGATCGATAATGCAAAATGATATCGCTGTAATGCAGCCACAAACCTACAGTTCCTCCAGCGTGATGATAAATCCAAAAATAGGAAATATTTCAAAGTTGCCTGAGTGAGAGAGTGATTGAAAATCAATGAGATGTGACCAAAATGAAACGGCCAACGTGTCAGATTTACAACAAACACGTTTCGCTCATGCGGCGTGAACCACGATGGGCAGTAAATTAGGTTTCTAGCAGTCAGAGGCAGACAAGAGACAGACACTGAAGCATCTACTGCTCTGGTGACGTTACGCTGCACATGAACAAAATAGATTCAGTCAAATCTGCTGTGAGACTCACAATCACCCCTCTTAACCTCAACGACGGTAACACCACACTCATACGCAAAGACTTAACCTTTAAACTTTTCATCAACTTTAGAGAAAATTAAGGATTTTCAGCTCAGTTCTACCAAACACGGCTCTAATCACCTCTCCAACACCAAATAGCTTCGTTTTAATGTCTGCCCAATGAAAGTGATTATATAACAAAGAGGGAGAGCAATTTGATAATTATGATCATGACAGTGAGAGACAGATGTGACTCTTTGTGAATGAGGCCCAGGTGCAAAGATAAACTCTAGCATCTTTATCCCAAGCTGAACATTCAACAGTGCCAACATTATGCATCCATTCAGGGAAGAGAAGAGAATTTTCCTGGTTAGGGTGTTTTTAGTTTAAAAATGAGAAAACTAACAGAGTTTTAAGTGAAGGAGGCCTTTCTGTTGGTACAGGATAATAAACTGATGGGAAACATCTGTCCATAGAAGACACAGCTTCATGTTTAAATTCTTTAGTGAAAAGAAAACACATAAACGTTAATAGAAATGATCTTTACGGGGTTTTGTTCCTTTAAATCAACCGTCGATGCAGCAGACTCTCGTCCTGACGGTTCTATGTCAACATTATTTCCCTTGTGTTGGCTTCTTGTGATGTACATAAATATTTTATCTTCTGTACAAAACTGTGCCTTTGATGGCTGGAAATCTAGACAGGTATGAAACAGATCTCAACACAACACAGGAAAGGGATTTTACAGGTGATCTGGATCCCCCAGGATGTGTTTCCCCTGTTAAAATAGACACAAAGATAAAGATCATTTGTTAAAAATTTTTCTCAAAGTACCAATACTCAAAACTACAGGATTAAAGGGGAAAACAGAGGTTAACAGGAGGACAGATAATCACACAGCATCCATTTTTCTGCCAAGGACTAACGCATAGTGTGAGAATTTAACTTAGAAAAATGGAGCTGACATGCCTGGTGCTGCAGTCTGCTTCCAGCATGTTTTAGATCATGAACACAGCTGATTTGTTTGATTTAGTGATGAACCGCTCCTGTAGACACTAATGAAGGCTGAGGAGACATGTCAGCAGTTAGATTAAGGTGTTAAAAAGATGAACGCACAGCGAGGAGATAAGTTTCACTTTTGGTTGTACTAACTGGACACTAGGGGGTGCTAAAAACAAGCTAAAACTGCCAAGTGTTCCTTTAAATAAAAAATTAAAAAAATGTAAAATTCTGCAAATGTTTATTTCCTCGACTTTCTAATTTGATGATGAAAACTGTCACAAATGTGCAAAGCTCGATTTTACCGCGGTAAAAATATGACTTGTCAAAAGACAGGAAATCAGCTGGACTGATTTGTTTTTGTGTGACTTTTATTCCTGTTGAATAGGCGGCAATCTGTAAAATAAATCTGAGCTACAAAACTAATGGATTAAAGGATTATTATTGATGCTAAACATTTGTTGATGTTTCAGCCTAAAAAACTAAATTTGGTAAATTTTCTATCCATTTTTCTGCCTCCTGTTTTTGTGGCTGAAAGCTGTTCTCATCTTGAAATGAAATATGCTTAGTAATGCAATACTTAATATTAAACAGTTGTTAATACTTTATTTAATAGTTTATTAATGCTTAAAAATAACATTAATAAAGGGACCCTTATTGTAAAGTGTTACTGAAATTTATCAAAATTATTTATCAAAAGTATACGTTTTAAATCTTAATTCCCATTAATCTACTCAAATAAATTCCCAGAAACAGTTCCTTCCTATTTCAGGATTTGTTGTCAGTTCACTTGATTCTGAATCGTGTAGGACCTGAAGCCAGTTAGGCCAGAGTCCATAAGGCAGGAAGGTTGAACTAAAAGATGGAACATTTTTTAGATATGAAATGCCGGACCAGACTGAGGATGCTGAAAACAGAATAAAGGGTAACAACAAAGCACCGTGTGTCACTGAACCCCTGCGTCAAACACCCACCAAGAGAGCAGAGAGGAAGAGAAATCAATACTGACTCATGCTATGCCCAGGCAGCATCAGGTATACCCAACCGTGAAGATGAAACAAGCAGAAACGAGGGAGAAAGGAGAGAGTGCAAGGGAGGAAATGAGGAGAAGAAGAGACCAATAAGGCGTATTTTGAAGGCCAAGGCTGCTCCCTATTGTTAGTCGACAGCTCCCTAGTTTCCCTCCACTGCACAACGCTGATGGTTTTTTCTCCACGACTTTCCTCAGCGAGATCTTGTTGTACTCTCGGCAGAAAAATATGCATTTCAGTCTGATCAACATATTGCGTTTAATCATGTACACACTTCCAAGTGTCATAAATTACCATGAGGAGCCATAAATTTACACAGGTTAAATTAACCCAGGTGCAAAAAGGAAATTAAGAACTTGATGCATCGGTTTTTCAATCCCGTGAAATCAGACTGGAGGAAATGCAGGTGACCAGCATTCCTGAGCGCTGACTGACACCTAAAGGACATAGCGTGGCTTCTCTGAGACATCTGCAGCGTGTCTCATTAGTATTCAGCTATGAATCATTCAAAACACAGCCGGCTGTCATTATCACAAACAGCAGAGGAAGGGGACACACAACAACACACACACACACACACTTGGGGGCAAGCAGAGAAGGCACACGTGCTTCCTGTGATGTAAAATATCCACAAGATGGTGAAGGAGCTAGGTGTGGCCGTGCACTATGAGCGTGCAAGGGCTGCATTTATAAATCATGTTAGCTGTTCAATAGAAGTGATCAGTGATGTCTTAATGAAATTTACAGTAAAAGTAATTTACATGTTATATATACTACAAGCAATAAAGACTCAAACTGTTTCATTTTTACAGATTTTGCTTTTGAGAGACTATAAAAAATTTGAAAAGCCCCAAAATTCCTACCAAATAAACAGAGCAAGAAATGAGCCGTCTTGCACTTTTGGACTTTTGGTTTAAAAATAGGAGCCAAAATGAAGCATTTGAGGCAGAATACAGGAGCAGCAATAATGCACATTATGCACAAAAAGCATTTTTCCTTCTCTAATAATTATCGTGTGACATTAAATACCAGCATCAGATAAAACTGTAGCAATTTAAAACATTTATTTGAATTAAATCAGAAGAAGAATCAATTTTTTACACGTACAGAAGCCAATGAATAATTCCAGTATTACACCAGTGACCTACAGTCTAGGCCAGTGGTAGAGGACCATTATGTGTTATTCAGAGGCACTGAAGGAGCCTGGTATTGAACTGATGGGACCAGTTTGCCACCCGCATCTATTATATATAAAACATCATATCATCTGCAAAAATAAACAGTCAGAGAACAGCTTTCAGTGGCTAGCTAATGATTATTTACGCTTCATGGATTTCATACTAACAACATATCGGATATGTTGATAAATCCTTTGGGGGGGTATTTTTGTTTTTCTTTCTTTTTTGACTCAGTATAGTTGGTATAATAGTGGGTCATAATACAGCAATAATACTTCACATGTGCATGTTGCTGCCAGACAATAGTATGAATTTAGACATCAAGAGTTGGTTTAAAAATACATTTAGAGTCAAAAGTGTGCTTTTCTGACACAGCCATCCTCAACCTGGTTCTGTCAGAGTGACCTTTGACCTTATAACCTAAGCAAATACCAACATATGTGGGGTCCCCCTCATAAAATAAAAGACAAATTAAATAATGTTAGGCTACTGACATCACATTTCTCCTATCATGCATATTTAAACTTTAAAATATTATCTGTGTCAAACAAAAAAAATAAACTAAACCTTGAATCTGACGTGTTTTGACATTTTGAGAGAGAGAAGTAGCTGAAGAGTTTTATGTAAACATGTGCATGATATGTAAAAGTTATTAAAAGAATAAAAACCAATACTGATCATTTCCAATATTACATTTTAATGCCAGCATTGGCCGATAATATCGGATATCTCAAAGTTTTAATAACAGTCAGGTTTGCATCTTTTCTCTCTCCAAGTTTCATCCTCAAAACCAAAAACATGTACACTACCCTTTTTGTCACTCAATGCATATATGTGTGTGTGCGTGCATGTGTGTGTGTGTGTGTGTGTGTGTGTGTGTGTGTGTGTGTGTGTGTGTGTGTGTGTGTGTGTGTGCATGTGTGTGTGTGGCCATGTGACAGATTGGCAACCTGTCGAGGGTGTCCCCCCTCCTACCCAAGAGCTGCTGGCACCAGACTCTGAACAGGAATTAGCAGGTAAATAGTTTGAAGACAAGAAGAACCAGACTAACAGTTTAGGGGTTGTTTCTGGCTCTGGCTTGATTTGTGCCCATATGGGCTTGGAAAAAACTATCAAAACAGAACGCAGCAGAATAAAGATGCACAAATCCTAGACAGAAACTCTTTGTTTGTCTCCACATGGTGAAACTTTGCTCCTACAAAGCCCACATTTGCATGCTGTGCAACATCAGACCGACACACCGAGGCATAAAATCACACCAATGGAAGAAAGATCAACTTCAAATAAAGATCCTCCTCCCTATCGCTCCCCACTCCTGGGTTTATCCAGTCAGAGGTCACATTGGAGAAATGCAAAAGCCACTAAAGCCAACTTTGTGTCCTCAACATTTCATTGCCATATCTGACATTGATTATCTATAAGTCAGCGTTATTGCAACTACTGAGCTGTAACAAAAAGACTGGGCAGTCGATGATAAACTAGTTTGTGCTGTATCGCAGGGCTTTATCCACTTTGAGACGTGACTTACTCAGCTGTGTTTACACCGCAGCGTTTACCGTCTAAGTGAGATAAAGTTTAATTGTTTTATTGCATACAGTGAGCTGTGAATACACGTGTTGAACACACACCGTTATCCTTCCTCTGAGCTATGTCCAAGAGGGATTTTTCTCTGTTAAAGTGTGCTTCCCTGTTCTCAAATTCACCCTTGACACCTCTGTGAGGTGAAAAGAAAAGTGCAAATCCAGACGCATCCCAGCAGAAGCAAGAGGAGAAACTTTACTGTGACTTCAGAAAATGTTTACTAGCATTTTCTGCAGCGGAGAAACAGAATGTGTTTTAATGGAAGCAGCAAAATACAAAATCCCCCCAGAGGGCACAATGCATTATTAATTCTTTAATGTTATGAATATTTTAAGCTTTGTTTCAGGGTGAGGATCAATGAACGTTCTGAGAGCAAGAAATGAGTGATTTATGTTGGTAAAATCAGCTGATGTCAAGACGCTGCATCTAGCTGGAGCCAATAATCAAACTACTTCTCAATAAACCCTCTGACTTATCTGTGAATCCACACATCCAAGGCAATACTCCAGGTTTTGGGTTGTTTTTTATAGAAACGACATTTCTGGAAATATTCAGCTCAGTGAACAAATATCAGGAAGGTCTGAATGACAGGCAGGAACCCATCTGTGTACACTCCTCCATCTCCAGAGCATCTGTTTGGCAGTGGGAGGAGGAAGAGCTCAGCTGCCAAACCCTAAACCTTCTCTTTGTAATTCGGCAGCTATTAATGCAGAATTCTTACCGTCTCGAAGGTGGAGCTCATATTACACCAAGATGGCGTCTTGGCGCCTTGGTATTGCTGCAAATTAAAAGTTGGTTTACTGGACAAGCAGCCAGCCCCATGTTCCTTCCTGCCCATGCATAAGCTCATCTGCCAAATCAAAAGGAGCTGGAAAAAAGAGCTGCAACGTCGGATCTGCCTCTCTGAATAGGATGGAACGCGAGAGCTGAAGAATCACCACACAGTACGAATAAATAAACACAAGCAAATGCAAAAAATACTGCCCCAACACAAATGGATTATACAATCAGCACTGCAGCGTTGGTTTTCCAAACACCTGGTGGAAGATCAATTGTTTGATTTATGGCTCTGTGATCCAGCGTGCATGCACAATGAGGCTGGCACATCAGAAAAGGTGGGTGGGGTTGTTAGAGGTGGAGATGCATTGATCACAGCAAAGAAATGCACAGTGTTAGGAGTTTGTAAAGGCGAGCTGGAGATAGATTAGCAAGGATTTATGGGTATTTGTTGTAGTTTCACATGTATGTTCAGTAAAATCTCACAAAAACTTAAGCCTGCAGGAAAGGATGCAGCTCTTTCTCAGATGTTAACATAGTGATGGCAACAAATATTTCTATTGTTGCATCAGGCATCTATGCAGGATAATAACCCTAGAGCTTCACTTCTCGTTTTCACATTATCAGTTGATTTTGGTCTGCTGCTTCCCTGCACCTCCACCGCCTCAACAAGCGGCTCTGTGAGCTTCTGGTTTCCTAGTAACTGTGGGAGGAATGTAGGGCTTGGTGAACAGAGGAGATTCTCTGCTCATCAGGTGTCTGACGGTTGGGTGCATGCATGCATTGATTTAAAAAAGGCACTCATGAGTATGCATGCATGCATATGATTTTCAATTCTTTTTTCTTTTCTTTTTGCCACTCTGGCAACGAAGAAGAAGGAGCAGCACGCAGCTTTAATGCAGGCTTATATTTTCTAACCACCTTAATGAATCGCTGTTGGCTTAGCATCACCTGGTCAAAATAACCACTTTTAGTCAACAAAAGCTTACAAAAATCTCCTCGATGAACAGTTTTCTCTCATTTAGTTTCTAATCCATGTTTCTTCAGGGTAAGTTATTTGAATTAATTAATCAGAATTTCAACTCAGTTGATTATAGGCCAAACGGCTGCTAAATTTAGCAAAAATGTTGTGATTTGATTAATGAAAACTGGAGCTTTGACTAATAACCTCCAACTGAATGTGAAGTGGCTCAGGGAGCAGAATTTTTCATCAACCCAGACATTTAAGATGAACTTTTATTATCAAGTGATCGGAGTTTATTTGTGCAAAAGCAGAAATCTGCATGTGCAGGCTGCTACAGTAAACACGAGGGCATCACGCCTGTTCTTACACTACTGACACGAGTTTCCAACAGTATGTTTCTGCAGCCTTCCAGCTACTAAACCCTTCCTGCCTGTGGCGTCAGCCCAAAGTTTGTTGTTTTTATTTTCCTCGGAGTCGTGCTCAGCAGCCAGATTTAACCACTGCTGTTGTTTTGGATTCTGAGTCACGTTTGTAAAACTGCATGGAGTGCAAACTTTGAAACACAATAAAGAAAAAACAGATCCTCTGAAGATGCACTGAAGGAAACTTCTATCCCAACGCCAGTTTCTCACATGGCTGCAGCTGGTGGTGACAAATAATAAAGAATTTAAAGTATGTTTAGTAGTATTCTCAATAGCTTAGCTCTTGTTTCACTGGAATTTTTTTAACAAGTTTGAAAAAATTTGTGAGACATTTCTCACAAAATCATGAGAGTTGTCATTGGAGATGGAGAGTCTTCTCCAATTAGCTTGCAAAAGTTCTAAAGTGAGGCGAATGTTTGACAACTCTGGAAGGGGTTGAAAGAGAAGATGTGTCCAGAGAATAAAGGCTGCAGGGTATTTTGAAAACGCGCTCTGTCATCTCAAACCCCCAGTGACTCATGGCAGACGGCTGCTCATACTGAGCCAGGTTCAGCTGGAGGTTTCTTCCTGTTAAAAGGGAGTTTTCCTCTCCACTGTCGCTACATGCTTTCTTAGCATGAAGATTGTTGTAAAGTCTCTGACACAAGTCAGTGACTCGATGCAATCTGCCATGTTTCCTTACATAGGAAACTTTTAACTAACTGGAATAATGAACTGAGTTCAATGCACTGATAATCGGTTCAGTTGGAATGTTTACTCTGTAAAAAGCCTTTGGACGACTCTTGTTGTGATTTGACGCTATATAAATAAACTGAATTGAAGGGAATTATTTATGGACTTTATACCTCTATGTTATTATGTGGATATTAGAGATTTAATTTTCAGATTCATGTAGTTTTGACCTGCTGATGCTGATTTTGTTTATAATAAATCATGAGTACGTTTTTGTGTATTTTATTTTCTGATTAACTTGAAATTATTAGTAATACAATGACATTAACATGCTGCAAATTAGATGATGACCAAAAATAAACAATCCAACAATGTTCAAGTCTCACAGGAAAATTCAAGATTAGAGGTTTCAAAGTCAGTATCAGTAATAAAATCAGTATCAGAAACAATAAAAAAGTTTCAAACATTGGCTACAATTAGCTTTAAGCATCACTAAAGTTTCAGTTTGTTGACAGCAGTGAAACAAACAAGTAATCAGTCTGATCAGTCTGATCAGTCGGTGAAAGACTCTGTTTTAATACTAAATGATGATCTAATCTGATTGTGACACTGGAAGCAAAAACTTCTACTTCTTGCTTACAAAGATTAGCCCTTAGCAGTGATGACTGCACAGATGGGGAGAAATGTTAGATTTATTTTATTGCTGCTCGGTAACGGTGCACTCATGGACCAAAAACAAAAATGAGCTTCAGACTAGCTGATAAAATTTTGGCCGATTCTGATAACAAACTGTTGGGTGCATTTCCAAGAAACAGTCTGAATAACATTGCATCTTCTTTAAAATGTATTTGCAGAGGTGAGGTGAGGTAGTAACACGTCAGCATAATGTCTGATGAACAAGAGGCTCCATGACAACCTTCAGTCATCCTTGTTCTGAGTTCCGGGCTGAGCTCTGGCATCTGCAGTCATTACCTCTGTGTGCAGCCGTCAACAGACCTTCTGTCATTGAACAAGGTCAAACATAACAAACCATATCTCTGCAGCAGAAATAATAACCAGCGAGTGACTCTGTACCAGCAGCAATAACTAACCTGCAAACAAACCCGGAACATTCTTAATATTAGAAAAAATCCTTTTTACTCCCTCAGAAAAAAACTGTCTCTCTCTGTGAAAAGCTAAAAAACAACACAGATGTCAGGCAAAGCATCCGACACACCGGCAGCATCAGATGAACCAGAAGGTTTCAGGTTTGTTTTGGAGTAAAACGCGTCTGACCTTTTCAGACTCGATGCTCTAACACTTTATGGCAGAAGGTTTGGGCTCCTCCGTGAAATTCACACGCAAGGTTTGAGCCTAAAATGATCCCCGGTGCAGAAGCTTCTTTTTTTTTTAAAGCTCTGCTGGACTCAGGTCTGTATCTGCTTCTCTGCCAGTTTCAATTCATTATTACATGTATATTAGAGGGCGATAACGTGGAAATTGGTTTTCTTGTGAGAAAGGTAGCGCCTGGTGGGGAAAATGAGGAAGGAAATGAAAAGTGATCCACAAAGTTGCAGCAGAGCGTGGCCTTACTGCAGATATTTGCTATGACTCGTAGACAAGAACATGCAAAAAGAAAAGAATGCGGACAAACTGATCCCAACGAGTGATTTGAGAGATTGAGCTGCTGAGAGTTGATGTTTAAAGATCTCATGTGGGTGGGGCAATGACGAAAATCTTACAGCCAAGCGTCAAGGAAATAGTCATATTTATGCTTCAATCCACAAAATAATCCCAAATCTCTTGTTACAGTCTGATGAATCAACCTTAAGTCTGAAAGTGCAGGAGAAGAGGAAGAGGGAGGTGGTTAAGGAGTCTACAGAGACCAGGACCAGAATGAGATGAGGGATATTTGGATCCAGTTAGAAGCAGAAGGAGGATAATCTGCCCAGAATCATCAGAGCAGTCCCTGCTTTGTATTCCTGCCTGAGCATCTTTAAAATGAAAATCAGAAGAAATGGAAAGCGAACGTAGTAGGAAACAGTTTGGGAAGAAAGAAAGGGAATAAGAAACTCCTGCTCACACCTCACTAACGCCACCTCATTTTCTTTAAATCTCCCAAATTCTACTTTACTTTTCACTCTTCTGGGGAGGTTTTTCACTTCTGGCTGTTTCCCATTTCAGACTTCTGGTGCCTCACAGCTCAGCAGTCCGTTTTGTAAAATAACAGAATCCAGAAATCAGTGGTAGAGCTTATATTGGCTCTTGTTTCACTCAGCATCCGACACATCAGGAAGAAATCTGCTTAACTTGTCCTAAACTGTTCTACCTGTGACTTGGTCCTAAATGTTTGTTAACAAGCACAGATTTATCAGTGGAACCAAACCCGACCGTGTGGGAGGAGAACGATGCAACATGATGTCCTTACTAATCAGAGGAAGCAGAGGCATCTGAAACTGATACCATGTGCCCCATTTCCACTGAATATCACAAACAGAGTGAATCACAAACACACCAGGTGAGGCTCACATGGAAGTCAGATCTCAGAGCTGCTGTAGGCACACACAACCATCAGTGTCCTCAAATGGCTTCTTATTTCTCTTTGGGCTGTTCCTTTCAGGGGTCTCCACAGCAAATCATCTGTCTCCATTTAGTCTTAAAGGTTGAATATAGACCACAGACACTATAGCGACATCTAGTGTTCAGAGGTGGTATTGCAACAACAGAACTAATTTTCCAGCCGTCGGGGTGTTGGTTCACTGCTGACACGTGAAGTGACCAGCCAGCACCATGTCCAGTGATGAATCATACAGGGTAAGGACTTATTTCTACTAATAAATTTATTTTATAACAGTATTTACCGTTAGAACATCTCCTGGGCTCAGAAGCAGCTGCTTGACTTGTCAAGTCCACCATTTTACAGTCCCAGCTTCGCATTTTCGAGTGAACCTTTTACAGCAACGGTGCCCTCTAGTGACTAGTAGATGTAAACATAAACCCAGTGTTGTGCCTGTCTGAATTAAATTTGGATTTTTTTTTTAAAGAAGACCTAGAACATAAACCAACATTTTCCTTGTTGTTGTTGAATAAAGACAGCTTGGGTGATCAACAGCAGCATGCCAAAAAGTCAAAGCCGTGTGTGACCTACTTCTTATTTGAATTAGAAAGTTGAAAAAAGCGAGAGAAAAACTTCTGTTCTGAGAAAGCCTTCCTTAACACGTCATAAGGGGGAGCCACGCCTCCTCAAACCTGCATATCTCCAGTGTCTGAGGACTTCTGGGGAAACCAACCAATCAGCAAGCAGCTCATTATCATATTCATGTCCTGGCCGAGTGGGAGGGGTAAACAGCTCTTTTCACAGCAAGGCTGGTTTAGAATGGCCTGTATTAGGGCTCCTGGGACAGATGAACGCCAAAAGAACATTTCTTATGCTTTTTAGAGGCTCAAAGCTCTGCTTTAGATTGTTGATTACCTGCATTCTAGGTCCTCTTTAACGCAACATTCCGCAACTTTTACACCTTAAAATGAATTGTTATACAGTCCTGATAAAACTATTTATTCAATGCGTGGAGGTGGAAAAGTTTGTTTTCGTTGTTTTGCCTGACATTAGGAATGTAAACATGCCTTTTATGCCTGAGAGAGAGATTTAATGTTACGACAGTGACGTTACGCAGCAAGCCTCTAGAGGGCGACAGAGACCATATAACTGCAAAGTTGCGAAATGCTGCTTTAAAGGAAAAATTGTACATTCATTCTGCACACCTCTGGAGGTTTTTTTTTAATATAGCTTTTTATTAAAATGTTCCATATTCAACCTTTAAAATGGCTAAACCTTTTTTTAAATGACCTTTTGTTTTTGTTGCAGTTTCAGCTATAAGCTGCACCTGTAAGATATAATGGAACAGCAACCAAAGAAGAGCAGTACAGCTGTCAAAATATGGAAATTGTGGCAAATCTAATCTGCGTTGCAACAAATTGTGTGTGTTTGTCTAATAATACGACCTGGGAGTGGCTTAATATTGTCTAGAGAGTTGAATTAAATGTTCTATTTTCTGTTCTTTGCTGGGGTTTGCATAAGTGAAGAAAAGCAATTAAGCGGCTAAGTGATGCTCAAACGATGAAACAGGCTGTCTCACTCATCATGCATTAAATCTCAAAAGGCAAAACCGCAATAAATAAACACAAGACAACTGCAGCAATTTTGAGGTAAAATTCATAATTACCACAAATGTTAAAGCATGCCTGCAGAACTGATTTATTAAAATATGCTTCTAGTGGCTTTTAAATGGAAACTAGAAGAATTTATTTAAATTAAACAGAGTTATGAAGCTGGAGGGACTTCTATTGTACAGAATAGTTGCTAAGAGGACTAAATTATGAATTTTTTTGTGCATTTCTGATTTAAATGTTGTTGTTTTTAGTGGACTGGCTCAGAAATATTAGAATTAATTTGCCAGTTTAAAAGAAATCATGCAAACAAAAACATCTTTTAGAGGCTCGGTTTGCACCAGACAGCCCTTAAAAATTGACATCCTAATTTAGCCGCTGCACCCTGGTGGAAAACAAATGAGTAAGAAGTCGCTGCTGTCTTTCCAAATACTGACAGTGGGATTGCTGAGGATGCTGTCAATCAGTGCGCTGATTGCCACAGGCTGAGTGCATAATGGAAGGAGAAGAGACAATAACAGCCTCACACAAGAGAGGAAGTCAGGATTTTAACTATCAATCTTTCATCTCTTATTTCTGCTGAGATGAAGTTGTTCAAAGATCTCAAAAGGCCAAAAGGTTCTCATTAATCAGAGCAAGTCTCGGAGATAAAATGGCTGCCTTCTCCCCACCAAATCTGCATATTTACCTCATTATCGCCTCGATTTTTACTGACTGATCTGCTCCAACTGTACTCGCAGCAAAACACAGATGCTGCTTTCCAATACTAGAAAGATGCATTTTAATTACTTGTAGGCTACTTTTTTACTATGAAAAGCCAACAAATTGAATATTCCATAAATAGCAGTGATGTGGTATTGTAATTATGTCACCGTGACTGAACAACAATACTCACAAATGTGTTGTTATCTCCCCCAGCAGCACAAAGTATTCCTGTAACAGCTCACCTTTAACAACTTGCTTTTATGACTGGCTGCCCAGAACTTTATGAGCTACAAGAACTTTTCTACAGATCATTACAGAGAAAATGCAACTTTATGAACAAGGAAATTCTCGATGAAACATAAATGTTATCATCCTGTCTTTGCCGTGCAATCGTTTCAGGATCTTGTTAAATAAGCTGCCGTGGAGTTATGCAACTATCTGCTCTTTTAAAAATGTCAACAAATTAGCAGCAGCCACATTAGCAGCTACAGAGGAAACTAAGAGGGGACGGCAACATCCAACCTCATTAGTGCACAGACTTTACCAGCTGATAGGAGGTGATTATCTTCCTGCAGAGGACAGCAGCTGGAGGACAATAATGCAAGAGTGGTCCAAAGGTTTATATCAATTTCTGCTTTTTTTTTTACAAAACGATAATTCAGCATTAGTGGTCAACAAATACTCTACGAGGACGTGGTTTATCTAAAGATCAGATGAGAGCTGGAAATGAAAAGAGAGGAGTCAGGAAGGATGCTGTAGAACAACAAGTACACAAACATCTCTGCACTGGTCAACAACTCAGCTTCCCAATAAAGGCTCAGATATTATTATCATTACCGATGCTTCTAAGAAATAAAAACATGATTTAAAGCTCACTAGGTGATGATTTTGACTTGCTTTTCACATCAGAAATAAATATACATGGTTAAAGTCTGGAGCCTATCTTAACAAAATAAGTGTGATATAGCAAAAGCATCAAGTTACTGAATGGCTCAAAATGGCCCAGGATAAATGGCCAAGTACAGCCCTATATTAAAGCCCTAATGGAAAGACTGGTTTGCACCACCCAATGGGCCAGAACATGAATATTAAAGGCACTTACACACTAGCATCCTAGCAGCCTAGTTAGGGTAAGGGGTGTTCACATCCAGGTGGCCCGGTAATTTTCTGTGTGCAACAAGACGTATTTTCAACCCTTTTCCCAAGGCGGTCTGCCTCAGGCTGAACCGGTCCAACACACCCACTAACGACTGACTGGAGTTAACGTGTTGAGGAATCTCTCTGGAGCACGCACACACACAGAGAGAGAGAGAGAGAGAGAGAGAGAGAGAGAGAGAGAGAGAGAGAGAGAGAGAGAGAGGACACACAACAAAGCAGGAGTGTCCAAAAGCAACACTGCTCAGGCCGACTTTGTTTAATAAGGAAG
The DNA here is from genome assembly GCA_006937985.1 of Aphyosemion australe. NCBI lineage: Eukaryota > Metazoa > Chordata > Actinopteri > Cyprinodontiformes > Nothobranchiidae > Aphyosemion > Aphyosemion australe. The sequence continues at coordinate 419,449 of SSNS01000118.1, forward strand.
ACACCGCGGACTTCTCTGCGCTCTTTTGCTCTGCCCACGTGCTCGGAGATGCACTCATGACGTCATTGATATCTTCGCGCCAATTTTGGAGACCGCCCATGTGTTCTACTACATCCGCATTCCAAAGACAGTATGGAAGGAACACGGCCAGGCTGGAGCGGGTGGCGTGGAGCGGAGTGGAGTGGAGCCAATGCTAGTATGTAAGTGGCATAAATAAGCTGCATGCTGATTGGTCAGTTTACCCCAATGGCTCAACGAAGCAGCCTGAAGCTAGAAAATCTGTTTACAGATGTGTACAATATCCAGATTACTCAATAGTGAAGCAATGGATCTATCTGGCATTATATTGCAGTACATCCCAGCGCCTTTCTGAGTCAGAGGACTTCAAAGCGCTTTACACTGCAGTCAGTCATTCATCCATTCACACACGGATGGTGATGAGCTATATTGTAGCCACAGCTGCACTGGAACACACTGACAGAGGCGAGGCTGCCGTACACAGGCACCACCAGTCCCTCTGACCACCACCAGCAGGCAAGGAGGGTGTCTTTGTTGTTTTCCTCTCGTCCAACAAGGACGTTAGCAATAGCTCAGGCTAGCATTAGCAGTCACTCGGACGACAGTTAGCTATAGCTTGGGCTAGCGTTGTTTTGCCGTTAGCATCACGCACACCAATGTTTATATTTTGCTGACGTTTGTTACGTTTTCTGGTTTCCAGGCCCAGGACCTTGGCCAGCGCTGCTCCCTGCTCTGACCTCAAGCACCATGGACAGCACCCGTGCTGGCTGAGCCTCCCTCCCTTCCTTCTGAGACGCCTCATCGCAGCAGCTGCAGCTGATTAGCTGATGAGACGCTAAGAAGTCAAAAAGGCTGCCGTTTCAGTTCAAGATGAGAGGCAAAACAAAATGCAGGGCTGTTTTCTCTCCCCACGATCCTTGTGAGCTCACTAGTGAACGGTTTTGATATTTGAATAGAACTTTGGAAAATTGAACATTAAGAGTAACTTTGATTTGGTTTTGGGATTTGGGATTTATTTATTTTTTGCTTAGTATTTCCTCATTAGTGTGACACCTGCCAATTAGGGCTCGGATTTAAGTTATTGAACAAAGAAGTCGTTGGATATTTCTTTCAGTGCATTTATAGTATTTTATTTAAAGGAGTCATCACCTATAATACCGTGGATATAAAAGGGCATATTTTCTCGCGAGATCACACACGATATTTCGGCTGTCTCGGACGCGCGCGGGACTGAGGAGCGCGTTGATTGGTGGAGGGAAGCAGGAAGCAGCTTCAGCATCTTGCTCCAAAACAACAAAAGTTATAACTGAACCTGATCTGGCAGTGACCTACGGGATTTCATAAAAATCTGCTTGCCAAAGTTGTGTCCTCAGTTTCTGTCAACTCCGTCAGATTTTTCATAAACTTCATTTAATCAGGCAATAGCATGGTCATCTGTGTCACCAAGGACCCTTTTGAGTTTCCCATGCTGTACTGATAACAGCACTAGCACACACACTCTGGTAATTTTAAAACCTTTAGATATTTTACACAAACACTGTCATTATTTCTATGGTCACAACTGGACCATGTCAACACCGTCTTTCCATTGTGATGTGCTTTTTAAAGAAAAAGTGGCTTTAACTTAGACATTTTAGTGAGGTTATTGAGACAGCTAGCAACTGAGGAAAAAGTTACTAGCTGCTATGTACAATGCATCCTTTGGAGGGAAAATACATGGCCTTTCGTCAACTCCGTCAGATTTCACGTCTGACGGAGTTGACGAATCAACCTATAATGACTTAAAGTGGTAATAAAATATTATTTTTTATACTATTTTTATAAGTTTTTAATTGATATTATTAATTAATTGATATTCTAAAGAAAAAACTAGTATTAATTCATTTTTAATTTGTTACATGTGACAAAAGTGTCCCAGTCAAAAAACATTAAAAAAATGTATACACTCACATATTTGTATTGTGGGAAAGCATGGCAAGGCCGTGAAATAGGTATTTAAAAGACTTGAATTTAACTTGAAGAAACTTGTAGGAACCCTGATTTTTGTAAACTTGTCAAAATATGCAATATTTTGAAATACAACCATTTTTGTTTGTTAAATA